>JAODOY010006140.1:0-10041 GCA_025399855.1 Forbesichthys papilliferus | reverse complement strand
TGGCTCTGTAAATAGGAACATAAGATACTTCTACACAGCCCTGGCTCTGTAAATAGGAACATAAGATACTTCTACACGGCCCTGGCTCCGTAAATAGGAACATAAAGTGGCGAACACCGCTCACAACAACAGAACCACTTGTTGTTGGCTTCGCAATGTGTTTCAACGTGTGAGGCGTATTTTGATTTGGATTTAACAAGTGTTCTGGAGAATGACCCTGTTGTACCTTTAGATAATTCCTTTGATTTATGCTATACGCTGATCAGGGGCGCAAAGCCAACTGTCACCTTAAATAAACGCCACGCTGGGCAGCTGCCTAATGTTGCCTGTGTGAGTGTGTGCATGTTTATTATATAAAAGCCATCTTTCTCCTAGAAGCAGACAGGTGATGTTTCTCAGAGCTAGTCTATAGCTGTGGAGTCACCATGCTAACATGGGTCCTGACCATGACCCTGACCTGGGTCATATGAATGACCTCTGGGCCATGCTTTTATCTCATCCTAAATATTATTTATGCAGTTTAAAGTTGGTGTGCAGACGTCTTTACGCTGAAATTGGTATAAATGCAATGGAAATTATTCACCTTGCAAAAACAGCCCTACTAGAAAATAGTCAAATATTCTAAAAGTATAACAAAATTGTCTTGTATTACACAAGAAAATCTGCAGATTGGGGGAAACCAATCTTGCTTGACTAGAGTTAGTATAAAAGTATAGTCACAGACATTGTACAAGTCTTGGTTGTATCTTGTTACTAGTTAAATCTAGCTCAATATTAGTTGGATATCTTAAGATAAAATTACATTTTCTCAAAATTAGATTACTTCTAATGCAAAATATGCTTGAAAATATATTTTTGTCTACAAAGAAAAAATATGATTATAATCCCATATACAAGGATTTTTTTTTTTTTTACTTTGTTGAGATAATTTTTTTGCAGTGTGAATACTTCCATATTTTCCAAGTGAGAGGGATCTTAAATCACATTCCCTAGATGATGACTTGGGCTTTGGAACTCTTTGTGCACGTGTGTACACATGTGTGTGTGTACGCGTGCATGTGTGTGTGTGTGTGTGTACACGTGTGTGTATATGTGCACGGGTGTGTGGATTAGCGGTTCGGAATACATGTCAGATCTGCTAGCTAGGGCCATGTGATCGGCATGGTGCGTGTTGTTTGTGGCGGTAACAACACGCATGTTACTATGACAGCACCATGCCAACTCTATACTGGAAACCTTCCTGTTTCTGTTGAGATGAGAGCACCAACACACTCATTTTCACTTCTCTCTCCCCCACCCCCTCTCTACTTTTCACCCCCTCTGACTCACGAGGTTCAGAAGATGAGTCTTGGAGGTTAGCCATGTCAATGCGCCTTGCTAGTCACTAATGGAAGCTATCGCCCAACAATGTACTGCACAGCTTGCATCCCTGCCTTGGTGCTCAGGGTCAAATCTGCCACTAACACATGTGTGTGTGTGTATGTACAATACATGTATGCGTGCGTGCATGAGTGTGTGTGTGTGTGCGTGTATGGGTGTGTGTTTGTACAATACGTGTGTGCGTGCACGTGTTTTTGTGTGTGTGTTTGTACAATATGTGTGTGCGTGCCTAAATGCGGGTGTGTGTTTGTCAGCAGGCCATTTATCTTATATGTACACGTACGATATTGTATTTGTAATGAGGACTGTGACCAAATGAATACACAACAACACAGTACAAATACACACACACACACACACAGGCATCCTACGGCCTTTCACACACACTGAGGGCATTTGCCACTGACTCAAGAAGCCCAGTTGAACCACCCTGCTCAGGAACTGTACAGACATAGTTACATTACACTGGGTGTCTGACGTCCAGCACCAAGGACACAAACCATTCATGGATTAAACTCAAACCAGTTTGGACAACATTGGACACACACACACACACACACATACACACTGCATAGTAAATGGACTGCTTTTATCCAAAGCGCTTTACAGTATTTCGCCTCACATTCACACATGCATTCATACATCAGTGTCTTACTGCAGTCATTCATATTAATAGATTGTTCCCTGCAATGACATTATTGGCTAAATTAGGGATATATGGGTGACACAAATCTCAAATAGTAAGTCTGTCATTTAATATCACAATCGGATGCATATTTGTCATGACATGATAGAATATAACCAGACGCACCCACGAGACTGTGATTACAACATTCACATCAGCTGACTTTGCTAATGGTCTTACTGCTGCATATCAGCAGGACAGGGCAAGATAATACATGATCCCCACCACTCCTTAAGCTTCAGTGTGTTCGGCAAACCATAATAGTGGTGTGGAAATGTGTGCTAGAACCCTTGGTACTACTCACACTCATTTGACTGTAATCTTAAAGACATGAGGGCTTGTAACGAAACGTTCAAGTTGGTGTCTGTTTTGTCAACATGTGCAAGCCATTCAATATCTGGCAAGCACAGTTACCTATAAAGCATTCCATCAAGATATCACCTATGTTGGCTTTCAGGCTATGAAAGGAACCAGAAACAATCGTTTCACCTTATTAAAACATGCCTCTGACCATACGGAGAAAGGCTTGGTATGTACACACATGATATTAGCCAGGCAGAAGAGAGAGAGAGAGAGAGAGAGAGAGAGAGAGAGAGAGAGAGAGAGAGAGAGAGAGAGAGAGAAGAGACATTTTTAAGGCTCATTAACAGACCATAACCACTCATTACTCTCACATGGAGAAGATTAAAAACAATTGTCCCTGCTGGAGTCCTGACTATAACTCCTGATTGGAGACTATTATCACATCACCAGGTCCTTTGCATTTCTAATCATGATAATCATGATCATGGGAATACTGTTTGATCTCATTGGCATATATTCAATCATTTAACCTTTTATTTTAATGGAGGTCTCCCACAAGGTTTCCAATTAGCATTGAATTGCAATACGTGAAGTGAGTGATTTGTTGTGTAATAACGTCTAACCTTACAATACTCTGGCCTGGCAACTAGGATCTAGTGCCCACTGTCATCTTGACAAGCAATACATTACAATGATAAATCATTTAGTGTGTGTGTGTTGGTTTGTCGTGTGACAACAGGCACTGTGGTAATGTTTTAGTCTTGTTGGCGCACAGTTACAAATAGTTTCAAAATAATTATATTATGTCTTCTAGCTACTTTGATCCACGGTGGTATACACCCATGTGACAGCACTTTGGCAGCGAGATGTTGAGAGCCAACAGGTCACTTCTCTTGGTGTTTCACATAATATTAGTGTAACAGCATAGCTATGATCATAATTGCTTTGACTGATTATGTGCGCCTAGTGAGACCAGGCAGACTTATACATTATTATTTCCAAAATGCCATCTGTGTGTTTAACAATATCAGTTCTATGTTCATTTGCAAATGACAATATTACATTTGTTTGTTATATATTTTTAGCAACCACGGTCACACTAACAACATAAACATGTCAAATATGCACGCATACAACAATAGCAAGAGAGAAACGTTTAAAGCATTTCCCCCAATTTGCATGCGTGTGTGCGTGCGTGCATAGGAGAAAGACAAATAGGTTAGTAGTGTTCAGTCTCGTAATATTACGAGACTGTGTGAAAAACCATATCGGTACAAGGTGCGTCTTTTTCAAGCAATAACTTCTAAACCCCCAAAACCTTTACTGTATGTGACCTGTGGACTGAAGTCTGGGAGATAGTTTACTGTCAGCCACCACCCAATGTCTGTTAAATGCGGGTGCAGGCCTCTAGGTGTCGGGACCGCCAGGCTTGACAGTTAACCGAGCCAGTAATTCCGACGTTTGATTCAACTCAAAAAACTTTACAGGTTATCTAAATGGCGAAGCCGATGACTCTGAAGTGGCCAGTAGACGTCACGTATCACGTATCTGCTCCGGTAATGTGGTTAAGTTTAGAATTACCTGCGAGCAGCCCGCTGGGCAGCAGGACGCAGCAGAACAAGCCGACAACCCCGTGGAGCTCCATGATCTACAAACTACTTGTTGCTTCACCCAAGTCCTCGGGGGGAAAAAACAACTTGATCTTGGTATTCAGCGGACTAACGCCGAAAGTCCCACCATAGAAATCGTTGAAGCAGCCTATGAGATTCCTCGGGTTCATTAGAAAACTTTCGTAGGGTCTTCTGAAGCAGTGAAAACTTGATAATCCAGGGTGCGATCAGAGTTGTCCAAAAGACTGTCCGTGTATGTGTTTATCGTCATTTTTGTGAACGCAACGCGCTCACGTGTCAGCACGGCACACAGAAATAGTTTCTATAGTTTATTAAAGCGCAGTATTGTAATCCCTCCGATGCTTGTGTGCATTCCCTTCCTAAGGCGGTCCTTGAGTTGAATGTTCCATGGGTGTCCTGTGTTAATGGAAAATATTATTCACAGGCAACTAGTCGGCCCGCCGCGGCTGGTGAAACTTTTCGTGTGTTTCGTGGGCAACGCTCCCTGCCGCCAAGTCACTTCCCATGTACACACACACACACACACTGGGCTGTTTTGTGATTCCAACCGTCCAGGTGTAGGGTGGGAATCAAACCGCACGGAGCAGATTCTAGGGCAGGGGAGATAATAGATAGCCTATAGCTTGAAAGGATCTTAACCTGGAAAACAGCCTTTTTAATTCCACGAAAATGTGGTCATTCGCATGAAGTCACTAACTAGCAATGACATAACTATATAGTATATATATATTTAATCACGCGTTGGTTTGCTTGTAATAGTGTAGGCTACACAAAGTAAACGTGTTTATTTTTTAGGGGAATACCCCTAAACATAGTAAAGATATCAAACATTATAATTAAATGCAATGGAATGTACTTGCAATGTTATGCAAGTACATTGTGTAGACTAATTAATGGGATTATATTTAAGGGAATTATATAGGCTACTGCAAATGTGTTGTTATTTCGGGTAATCAAGGCCAATAGAAAGCCTTTGTTTGACTCTTTAGTGTTCATTTGATTGAATCAATAGAGTAAATACAGCAGTGATGCCTGTTTAAATAGCACGCCCGCCCTATTTCCATCCTGACCAATCAGATACACCGACGCCCTCCAGGAAACGGAATTACAAAGAAAAGGGGGCGCGGTTTCGACGTTTTCGCGCTAAAGTTGGATACGTTTTCCTGCGAGGAGTTTGTTGTGGATCCGGTCGTGTGGCCATATTAGCGACAAGATCTGGACGTCGGAACAACTCGAGATCTGGACGTCGGAACAACTCGGATTCTGTCATGGCTCAGGCGCGAGTTACAGACTTCTTCGCACAGAGAAAGAGCGGCGTCGACCCCGGCTCGGGGCTCAGCAAGTCGGGCAAAGCAACGACGAGATCCACTCGATCTAAAGGTGTGCACCCGAAGGCAGCGACCCGAACGCGTTCAGATTCCGTCCAGGACGAGTTTCTCAGAGTTATTGACGAGGCCACCGGGGTCGACCGAGAGGGCGGCATCTCGTCAAAGCCAGGGCCGGATTTGAGCACACACGAACCCGGAGATTTCCCAGCGAGCCCCCGCACCCCAAAGCGAACCTGTGACGAAACGGAGTTCGACCTCGGTGCGGCCGTCTTCGACACGACGGCCGAGCACAGCACGGCGAAGAAGAGACGCGCCGGCCGGGCAGTGTCGAACGCAGTCGCCGCCTGCACCGCGGCCAAACCAGCAGCGAGAAACGGCACAAAGACTGCCAGGAAAATGCTAATCATGGGCCAGAATGCAAAGGTGTGTTAACTAACTAGAGCGTCGTGAAGACTGATTTATATATATTGTCATAACTGGATACAGAACAGATACGTAAAAACGTCTGTTTATTTACATACTATTACACTAATAATATACAGATGTTGACCATCTATTATGCTGTGCTGATTACTTTATTGTATTTTGTACTTTAAAATGTGCTATTTGTTAGTTTAATTGTATTGTAAAGCACGTTGTGAATATATCTTGTCTGTGAAAGGTGCTATGTTGATTCTACCTTAGATCCTTAGATGAAGCTCTTCTAAACTAGACCAGACTCTTGAGGTAGTGTTATGAAGCGTGTGTTCACCTGTAGCCCACAGCCCAACCCAATGAAGTTGACATGGCCAAGCCTGCAACGCTAACGCCCACCACAGCTAAGAGCCCGGGTCACCATGCTGACGGCCAGAGCTCCAGGCAGAAGGAGAAACATGCCTCCAAGGTGTGTTGTGAATGGGCTCACAGCACGGACACATTGACCTAGCCTTGAGCTTGATGTCCCTGACATCACAACGTCACATAGCGTTTTGTTACCCTAACATAACCTTCTGCCTGCTCCAGGTCCTGTCCAGCAGAGACATCGCTGCCCTCAAGGCACGGCTACAGAAGATTAAGAAGCAAACAGCTACTTTGCCGGCCCTGGAGACCCCAGCACCCCTGACTCCGGTCGCCCTGGAGACCCCAGCACCCCTGACTCCGGTCGCCCTGGAGACCCCAGCACCCCCGGCTCCGGAGACCACGGAGACTCCAGCACCCCTGGCCCTGACCCCAGCCCCGGAGACCATGAAGACCCCAGCCCTCCTGGCCCCAGCCCCCCCCTCCACCAGCCTGAACCCCGCAGATCTCGCGCACCTGAAGGCCACCGTGGGCCGTGCTAAGGAGGTGGCCGCTCGGCTTCACAGGAGGAAGGAGACCAGGGAGGTGGCTGAGGGAGCCGGCACAGTGGCGCCCCCAGAGGACAGGTATGGTATACATGTTTACCTTTTGATTAATAACAACAACATTGGTGTTGTTTACCCGGTGAAGCATAGTAAACGTCCAGTAGCTGTTAATCCATGTGTCTAAACAGTGGTGCAACCTTTAAGGATTTATTTATTTAAGTATCGAGTTATTTTAACCGTGACATGTTTGTTTTCTCATCGTATTTACTTGTTTGTACTGAGAAGAAACGCATCACATATGGTGCTCTCAGAGAGAGACACGTGAAGCCCTTTAAACCCTGGCCAAATGCTGCCCATGGTTCTATTCACATCAATGCCAATGGTTCTATTCCCACAGTGCCAGCCTGCCAGCCTACCAACGCTACCATGCTCTGGCCCAACCTGTGGCTCCAGGCCTGGCCCTGCCCTACATCTACAAGCTGCTGGCAGAGATGTTCCGCAACGCAGACACCATTGTGGGCATGCTGTACAACCGCTCTGAGACGCCCACCTTCTCCAGGGTGCAACAAGGCGTTCAGGACATCATGCACAAGTACGTTAACGAACATACTCCTCTCTGCTGCTCATGGAGCAGCTGTCGTGGAACGAAGCGGTAATAAAGCCCATTTATACTTCTGTGTCAAGGTACTCTGATTCGATGCAGCAGTCTCGTGGAAGCAAGCCCATATATGCCAGAGAGTAGTGCTTTAGAATTAGGAGTGTAAAACAACGCCATCCTCAAAATAGGCCTGAAAAAGTATTTAATTTCCCTTACAAAGTATTGAATTTTCATTAACTGCCTTAATTTTATACTTGATATTTCGTTGCCTAAGGACCGTTAAAAACGTGAGTCCTTTTTAATCTCGATATCTCCATCTAAATTGTGAAAGCTCTACTGTGATTATAATAAAATAGTAGTAATAGTAAATTATGTAGTTAACTACATAGTAAACACTACAGTAGGTCCTCATATACTTTAAGTCTAATAGTAATAGTGGGCTATGAAAAATGCTTGTTGTAGTATAAAAACACACCACTTGCTAATATGTAAATATGAACAAATATTAAAATAACAAGCCATTTAAAAAATGTCAGATTATATTTAAGATATCTTTCATTATTTTTGCCAGTATGGCTGTGATGTTGGTATTACATTTCAGTCAACTAGGTATTAAAAAGCTCTTAAAAGGTCTTAAATGTATCTTTGAGAAGCCTGGGGATACCCTGGCTGTGTTCTTAGGTCATGTATGTAGTGTAATGTTCATTGTGCTAACAGGATGTGCTCTGCTGACTTACTGTATGTAGCCCTCTAGCCTGCTCTGCTATTGACACATGGTATTACCGTAAAGGCCTTTGTTTGGATAAAAGCCTCTGCTGCATACTGTACATGGACTGTGTATGGTTTAGCGCACACACACTCACCTGTATGTATGTATTTAGAAGATAGCTTTGTGTAAAGACTCAGCTTGTTGTCGGCAGCCATCATTTGTCTGATGTAAACAACCTGTCTGCCTGGATGGCAGGGGGCATGGCCTCACAGGTCAAGGGTATGGCTATTTTGCTGTTGCAGTGCCTTGTAGACACCTGCAGGGGGAGCTAGTGTTGCCGTGTAGAGCCCTGTGCTGCTGGTCTGCAGCCAAAGCTTAGGGTCGCTGCACCCCAGCTCTGAGCATGACCCCCCCCCCCCCCTCCCCCCCACTGTAGGAGCTGGGGGAGGGGAGGGGCGTGACGAGGAGGTATGAGCATACCGATGAAGACCAGCCGGGTCCTGGGGTGACAGATATGTCATGTAGACTAGATCCACATTCCAGATGTTTCTAACAACACGGCCGTTGTATTGATACACTTGAATATCGCAATGTTGCGTGATACTGTATCAAATCTCAAAAACACTTGAGAGTGTATTTTTGTTCCTCGATTTATTTGTGAAGGGACCATGGCGTGTACAATATACATTAACCTCAAGAGAGGGAAGATGCTTGTTACCAGATTTAGCTTCAGGCTCATTTTCATTTGCTCATTTTCAAGTGTTTGTTTTTTGTTTTGCAGCGGGGCCACTCATTAGCATTGCTACAACATTAAATATCTCTAGTCTAGTTGCTTAGTGTACAGCTCATAAAACACACTTTAACTAGACCCAACTGATGGGGGGGCATTTTAACTACTGCTTAATGTGTGTGTGTGTGTGTGTGTGTGTGATGGGCAGGCCTGTTGTCCAGGATATACAGCATGAGGCTCCACAATACTATATCATATTTAATGTTATGTTGTACGGTGCCATGCAGTAACACTGCCCTCTGCAGGTTGAACGTTCACAGTGCATCAGTTAAATCAATCCATTGCTGTGACTGACGCCAAGAGGTACATTGTTTATCCTGAACTTGTCTGTCACCCGCCCTGCAGGCGTTTTGACGAGACCCACCTGGGCCAGATCAAGACGGTCCTTCCTGACGCCTACAAGTTCAGACAGGAGAAGAACCTGCCATCGTACAGCAACAACGTGAAGAAAGGCAGCCACCAGCTCACCATGGAGCCTGTCCTCCGCACTGGTGAGGGCTTGTGTGTTGTTGGCATGTTGTACATGCTGCAGGACCTGTTGTTGTACATGGTGCAGGGCCAACCACAGCACTTTGGGCAAGGCAGCTTTATTTATACCGCATATTTCAAACACTGGCTCTTCAAAGTGTTTTTTTCAAATTAAGAGAATTTAAGAGATTTTAATCAAAAAAGTAAAAGATAGAAAAATAAATAAAGTGCAACAACTAACAAATCACCCATTTCATTACTGGGCTGAAGGCCGTGGCGGTCAGTAGTGGTTTGAGTCCAGATTTAAGGGTTCCAGGTGTCGGGCACCTCTGACATCATCAGTGGGTTGTTCCACCTTGGTCACCATGACTACAAGTTGCGCCGCCATGTTTTGAGGGCTGCTGTTTTGGGAGGGAAAGCTGCTTATTGGACCAGACGTTGGTTTGTGATGCTTGCTGGACGAGTAAACATGCCTCTCCCCCCTTCACAGATCAGAACGAAGCTCTGCCCCTACTCACCGCCTCCAGGCTCCTGGAGAGGAGGAGGGCCTTCCACCATGAGCTGGTGTCCATCGTCAAGCAGCATCACAAGGTCAGTGCCTGCCGCTGGTTGTGACGAGCTAGCTGTTAGCCGCTCTGCACCCTGTCTCCTCTATATAATGTCTCTGGTGCTTCTCCTATTGAGTTCTATTAAGGACCCTCTAAGCGGTCTGTCTCCTCTATATAATGTCTCTGGTGCTTCTCCCATAGAGAGGACTCTCTAAGAGGTCTGTCTCCTCTATATAATGTCTCTGGTACTTCTCCCATAGAGTTCTATTGAGGACTCTC
>JAODOY010006139.1:0-10042 GCA_025399855.1 Forbesichthys papilliferus | reverse complement strand
CGTCGTGAGGCGTCGCAGACGGCTCGTAGCCTATCTTAGAATATGTCACACTACACGGAGTAACGACGCCTGTCGTCCCTCTCGACGTGCCACGTTCTGTCCCGACGCTAAAAAGGCGTCGGTCACGACCAAATAGGGTCCAAATCGGCCTGAAATCGTGTAGTGTGCATTTGGCATGAGATGTGCAACCAAACTGAGTGAGAGATACTTTAACAAAGCAGCCAGCGACCTGGTTCACAAGATGCATTGTTAAAAAAAAAAAAGTAAAACTGCATAGATGCTGTACTGCATCTATGGCCTACTCTTTTTATGGTATTCCATTTGATTGCGAACAGTGAATGTAACTCAGTACCTCGGTAAATCATAATTTTTTTTTTCCATTACTTTAGGGATGCTGAAATGCAATTTAGGTTTGCTTGAGAACATCTAAAAAATAATCTAAAATTGTCAATGTGCAAGGACTGTCGCGTGTCCTAAAATGCAATAAATATATCCATGCTTAAAGAAATTAATCCTGTATCTTTATGATCTCATATTTTCATTAGATTATAGAGCAGTTAATATTTTGATGCCATCTCATGGTAATGCGCCATAACATGTTTTGAAAATGTTACATATATATTGAACTTAAATATTGACTTTAAAAAAATATTGCAAATCAAATCGCAATCGCAATATCTGTCAGAAAAATCGCAATTTAGATCTTTTAGTTGGAAGACTTTCCACAACTCCAGCCGACCGACTGGACGTGTCAAATATTTTAAACTCCAACTGACTGACACCAACTAACACCAACTGACGGCACACACTGATCCAACAGTTGGCGTTGGTTGAAGTCGGTCGGCATTGGTCACGGTAGTGTGCAAGCAGCTTTAGGCTAAACTCAAGTTCATCCAAGTGCAACCTGCTGCAATCAGAGACCACCTTCCTGGGCCGCGTCATTGGAAAACATGGAGTGGCCACCGATCCAGCAAAGGTAACTGCAGTTTGAGACGGGCCACTGCCCTGCAACATCTCTGAGCTGAGAAGGTTCCTGGGCCTGGATTCTTATTATACTGTAGGCACTTCATAATAGGGTTTGCCACCATTGTCATTCCGCTGGGGGTGCAGTTAAAATGGGATGTGCCACTGTCTTCTACCAAATCCAAATCCAATGCTCTCACTGAGGTTCCTACCCTGCCTACTGTGGACCTGCAATGCCAATTTCTTGTTTCATTAGTGCAGTGTTGTCACAGGAGGGAGACACATGATACTGTGTAGTAGCCTATTTCAATCAAAGGTGGAGCCATGCAGAGCGCAATCACTGTCACCTCTTGTGAGCTCCTTGCTGTTGCCCTGAGTCTTTGGATTTTCTGGTCCTACCTCTACGGTAGACAGAACATCTGCGCAAATATCATTTTCATTGGGCAGGGTGCAGGCAGGATGTTGTCATGCCTGTACTGCCTATAAAAGTCCCCCCCATCATTCTCACATTCTCATGCCCCTATACAACAGTACCTGGAGTATGCATGGAACGTGTGGTGTTGGATGTTTTGAGCCCATTCTCAGTAACTAGGAATAGCTGCCAACCGCTATATCTTTGTGGCCTGAAGCATATGCGGTGCCAGACCAGACAGCAATCACAACATCTGATACACTGGTGAAGGAGATGTTCTGTAGTTTTGGTGCACCTGACGTATGCTTATATTTAACCATACAGATGTAACTTTGCTTTCCATGTATTACTTAAAGTGTCTCTTTATGACTTACTGACTTAAGATGTCACACTTAGAGCACCTGCATGCTTTGTGGGCCTCACATACACATAAACACACACTAACACACACCAAAGGAGATGGGATAACAACACACACAGAGGGAGTGATATGTCATTCTCTGCTCAGGGCCCAATATAGTTATACTATTTCTTAAATAGAAAATTGTTGTTTGCTGCTATATTCATGTTTAAAATATTGTATAAAGCATTTATAGAACTTGATGCGTACTACAGATCGCATAACCATTACTTAATCATTGATAATTTTCTTAGATTGTAACAAACTTCGCACCTCAAATATTTTCATATCCCCACAAATAACATTTGAATTTAATTATGAATGGTCGCCAGGAGAAGACGAAGTGGGGAAAAAACAAGACACATTGTAGACCTGCAAAAAATGTTTGTGTTACTAAGCAACAGTTCAGTCACATGTTGGCTCAGCTAAATGTATTATATAAAGTAAACAAACAATTCTGTTTTCGGTTTCATGCCTATTCTTGAAACCGAAAAAATGGTGCTTGTATAACTAATATCACACGTGAGATTGTGCTGTTGCAGCAAAGTGCCGATGTCGAAGAAAACCACCGGGATGCTGATATTCAATAATAATATAACTCGAGCACAATGAATGAGAAGCTGATTCGTATAATAATTATTTATCACTATTAACTGTAACGTAAATTAACCGCAGGTCAGTATTTTATGTAATTCTTTAGAAATAAACTTGTCTATTAACCGCACCTGTGTATTAACCGCAGATCGGCACAACACATCGCAGGCCTCTTCCTCATCTTGTTCGGACCATGGACACCAAGTTTGGTGACAACCAGACAAACAGTATTTGAGAAATGCCCTCACTTCCTGTGAAGTTGTTGGCAGTTGATGTATTCAGACCTCGGTTACCAAGTTTGATGACAATCAGACAAGCGGTTGCTAAGAAACTCACTTGCTTCCTGGTTGGCGGCTTTGCCGTCATATTTCATAGACTACAACGGGCAAACGATTTTGCAAATCAAAAATCTACCAAATAACTTTTGTTAGACTTTGCGTATAGATCACCTATGCCAAGTTTTTTTGATTTAACAGGGTGTTGAATATGGCGGAAATATAAAAAATTTGAGATCAATATTCCAAGAAGTAATTTTGTTTACCATACCACTCTTCACATTGGGAGATGATTTTGGTGATTTCAGCTCCAAGGAGCACAAAGACATTGCTGTTTGAAAATCTCAAGTTTAACGACACATTGTAATCTCGCCCAAACTTTTACTGGTTGTTGGGGGCCTATAAGACTTTATACTGATCAAGTTGAATGATTCTCAAGCATTTTTAAAGGCTTTAATTGATAGCTTGAATTTGATTGGCCCGTGGCGGTCACATGGTATGGAATACCGACTCCCTATTTATTGGAGTACAAGAACCTATTGCACTGCTTGCGTTGAGGAGTAATGAGCCTTACAAGTGGCATTTTGGTATAGCACCCCCCTATGGCCGATTAGTTCCAAACACTGCAGGACTCTTCTGGACCTCCTTCCAAACATGCTTACTAAGTTTGGTGCCAATTAGACAAACGGTATTCGAGATTCGACCTCGATCGGCATAATTTTTGATCAACTTTAGTAGAAAAACAATTACGCAAATCAAAATCATTTTTAGCATGTTTTGTTAAGCTTGGTCTCCATTTATCCATCCATTTTCATCCGCTTACCCAGAGTCGGGTCGCGGGGGCAGCAGCTCCAGCAGGGGACCCCAAACTACCCTTTCCCGAGCCACATTGGAAAGCTCTGACTGGGGGATCCCGAGGCGTTCCCAGGTCAGTGTGGAGTCTCCTCCCAGCTGGACGTGCCTGGAACACCTCCCAAGGGAGGCGCCCAGGTGGCTCTACTCCGAGTTCCTCACGGAAAGCTGAGCTTCTCACCCTATCTCTAAGGTAGAAGCCAGCCACCCTCCTGAGGAAACCCATTTTGGCCGCTTGTACCCTGATCTTGTTCTTTCGGTCATGACCCACCCTTCATGACCATTGGTGAGGGTAGGAACAAAAATTGCCTGGGAGATCGAGAACTTTGCCTTCCGGCTCAGCTCTCTTTTCGTCACCATGGTGCGATAAAGCGATTGCAATATCGCTCCCGCTGCTCCGATTTTCCGGACAATCTCTCGCTCCATAGTCCCCTCACTCGCGAACAAGACCCCGAGATACTTAAACTCCTTCACTTGGGTTAAGGACTCATTCCCCACATGGAGTAGGCACTCCATCAGTTGTCTATTATTGTTAAGCTTGGTCTGAAGATCATATATGGCAGGTTTCGATAAGATCTGACAAAATTTGCGACTTAAGATACATTTGAGAGTTTTTTCACAAAATCCACAATGGCGGAACATCTTGTTAGGCGCAAATTAAAACGGAATATAGGAAAGTTGTTCAGCATGTGGTCATGCATCATCTGACACTGGTTTCATGTCTCTAGGCCAGTTGAAGCCTGAGTTATACACGATGGTGGCGCTAGAGGCATGGACCTATGGACACCAAAATTCGCTTTTGTGAGTTTGGCATAGCCCTCTATGGTTGTGCTAAGTTTAAAAAAAAAAAGTTAGCCAGTAGAAGTCTGCAAACTTGCAAAAACGGCGGAAGAAAGAAAATAATAATAATAAAAAAACTAACAATTACAATAGGGTTCCAGCAGCTTCACTGCTGGATTCTCTCCCTCTCCTCTTGTGCCGTGTTGAGACAGTCAGTAACTTATGCTCATGTGTGTAGTGTCTCCAAGAGGGCACCGAGATGTGATGTGGACTAATCTAGGGCCTGGAGCAACCTATGGATGGAACAGCTGGTGGGCTGCGGGCCAGCACTCATTGTGCATCGTGGTCACTACTCAGCAGCATGCTAAAGAAATTTTTATATAACTGCGTGGACAGCTTTCATTAAATGTAATTTAATGTTGTAGCCGACATGTTACCACACAGACTGTAGCCTATACTCTCACCGATCCGAAGACTGTAAACGGTTGGACATGGAGTGTGGATTCCTGGACTAATCAGAAACACTAATCATTTTTCTATATCTGCTTATTGGAATTTAGCCTGCAAAAAGTATGGATAGCTTTTTGTCAACAGAGTAAGTAGCCTACTGTATGCTTTGTAGTAATATTAGTAAGCTTTGTTTGTGGGCCAACAGGGAAACCCATGTACTGTAAAATATTTGGAGTGCGAATGAATCAAGAACATGAGGGGACCGTTCTTGAACTAAAACTAGAGTCGACTAGAGGGGACCGTTCTTTTCAGGCAGTGGCACCTAGGTTGTGGAAACTCTGCTGAGAGGCTTTTATCACGCACTAAAAAAAGGGCACAGATCACACCAGTTTAAGCTTCACTTCAATGGTTACCAGTGCAATTTAGAATGCATTTTAAAATTTTGATCCTTACTTTTAGATCCCTACAAGGAGAAGCGCCCCCTTACATCTCTGACCTGATACAGCTGTGCACGTCCTTTTGTAGTCTTAGATCAACAGGTCAGAGATTTTTATTTGTTCCCTGTACAGATTTTAAGACTAGAGGGGACCGTTCTTTTCAGGCTGTGGCACCTAGGTTGTGGAATGCATTGCCCACTTTCCTACACTGCTTGGATTCGGTGGAAACCTTTAAAAAAACAGTTGAAAACTGTTTTATTTAAGGAAGCTTTTAGTTAGACTGTAGGGTGGTGAGGCCGGTCTGACGTGTATTTCTGTTTGTTTATTTGCTTTTGTTTGGTTATTTATTTGTGTCATGTGCTGTCATGTATTTACTATTGCTGTGTTTTCCCCTATGTTGTGAAGAACTTTGAAATTTCTATCTGTGAAATCTGCTATATAAATAAATTTTACTTACTTACTATTCACTGTTCCCTTTTGCAGGAACTGCGATCTATTACTTATGGTACATAATCATCGAAAAACTACAATCACTCCGAATGACTGAGAAGGTCAAAGGTGCACCCCTGACCCGCCCTGTGGGGCATAAATAGCAGCGTACCCTCTCAACTTCCTCTTTTCTTGCTTCGCATCTTCTTGGCAAGGAATCCTTTCGAATTGACCTACCGTAAATATACGCACCCACGATTAATTTGTTTGATTTTACGCAGAGAGCAAGTTACTCTTTAGAGTTGGTGTGTGTTCTTTCATTTTCTACTCACCAGCTCCGAGTGCCTGTGTGTATCTTCTGGTCTCTTAACAGGTGATGCCATGTCATGTCGTCAAAACTATATACTATAGTTTATATAGTATATACTATATACTATAAGGAGACCACCATTTGAGCTGCGTGCATTGTCTGGGAAGGCCCCACGCTGAAGTTGGTGGAGCGAGGTGGCTTGCAGCTCCTGCTCTCAAATGTCCCTGGGGACAATTTGACGGAGGCTCCGAATGTTCCCAGCGGAAGCGAAAGAAGACGTCCCCATGTCGGAATCGGAATTTCCGCCTTTAGCTAGCTCTGTGGCTGGTGTGGGCCCCGCCTCGAGCGCCGCTAGTCCTTCGCCACGTGCCAGTCCAATTCCCCAGCCAGCAGTCTCTTTCACAAGCAGCTTCCGGGAAGAGACCAGTTGGAAAGACATCGAATTTGGCGGCCACGATGCGTGTGACTTCGAGTCATCGGACGACAATCTGCCCATTGACCAGGACGACGGTGCTAGCACGGCGACTTTGTATGCAGCTAAGCATATTAGCACGGAGTTGCTTGAGGTAGCCCAATGGGCTGCGGCTAAGCTGGGCCTCTCCGTTCTCCCTCTGCCAATTGCTGAGGGTTCGCTCCTGGACAGAGAGTTCTATGAGGGAGCCCCTCGTCGAGGTACTCCCCTCATCTCGCTTTTCCCTGAAGTCCACGGGAAAATCAAAAAAGGATGGACAAACCCCTTTTCCGCCCCTGCACCAGTCCGGGGGTTTGATGGTTTGACTAGGCTGGATCAAGCTTGTGAGCTAGGCTACACAGATTTCCCGCCCGTTGAGGGCCCGAAAGCCAGCTATCTAGCCCCAATGGAGTCAGCGGGCTTGGGGAAAATGCCTCTCCTCCCAACTAGAACTGACCGCCAGATGGCCTCCCTTCTGGAGCAGTCATATGTGGCCAGGCTATAAGTATCTACGCTTCTCCTTTCAGAGTCAAGCGTACAAATTTCAAGCTCTACCTTTCGGCCTGTTTTTAGGCCTGCGCATTTTTACCAAATGCGTGGAGGCTGCCCTAGCACCACTGTGCCAGCAAGGAGTGTGAATATACTACTACTTGGAAGCCAACCAGCATACTTCACTGACAGTGACACACCTGGGAAAATTGGGCTTCGCCATCAATATGGAGAAGTGCTTGCTGGTTCCAAGCCAGCATTGCACCTTCCTGGGCGTAGAATTGGACTCTACCACGATGATGACACGCCTTTCGCCAGACAGGATACAGGCTATCAGGTCATGTGAGGCTTTTCAGAACTGGTCAAACGGTGACGTCGCTACAGTGCCAGAAACTTCTGGGCATGATGGCGGCAGTGGCCGCAGCGCTGCCCATGGGCATGCTGCGTGTTCCAGATGTGGTATATTAACAAAAGTCTCCAGGGACAGACACCACAGGCTGACTGTGTCCCCGAGGTGCAGGAGGGCATTGAAGGTGTGGACCCAAGCCCAGTTCCTCCACAAGGGGCCCCATTAGGGAACGTGACGCATCGCGCCACAATTGCCACAGATGCGTCCACTGCACTCTGTATAGTGACAACTACTTCATCAAACAGTCGCATCACAGATGCATCACAGATGCGTGGGTGGGGCGCCGTTTACAATGGGTTGTCGGCCAGCGATCCAGGCAAAATCACACATAAATGTGTTGGAGCTGTACGCAGTGTTGTTAGCACTACAGCATTTTTCGTCGGTCCTCAGAGGCCAACATGTCCTAATAAGGTCAAACAACACGTCAGCGATAGCACATACCTGGCCGGAAAAGAAGCTATAACGCTTTTCCTCCGGTGGCGCTCATTCAGCCTCTGCTAGACAGAGTGTGGGACGATGTGTTAACCCTGTTCCTGGTGGCCCCATACTGGCCCAACCAGCAGTGGTTCGCAGACCTCTGCGATCTGTGTGTGATATCTCCATGAAAAAGCCATCCCCGCCGGGACCTGCTTACGCAGGCACCCGCACCCAAACCTGGCCAGGTATCTGAGCGGGAGAAGCTCCTAGCATCAGGACTGTCTGATGAAGTAGTTGTCACTATACAGAGTGCAAGAGCGCCCTCTACGCGCTCTCAGTACTCCTTGAAGTGGCGGATCTGTGCCCAGTGATATCAAGTCACAGGGGCATGATCTTCAGGGGCATGATTGAAGTTCTCAATGCCCTGGTGATAAAATAATTTTTTACATGACATGTTCGCCAAGGGAAAGTCAGTGTCAACGCTCAAGGTCTACTTAGCAGGGATTTCAGCATGCCATGTCGGCTTAAACGGATTGACACCTGGGAACCACCCACTGACGCCACGTTTTATGGCTGGCATGCGGCGCCTACGGCCAGTACGATCCTCCTTGGTACCACCTTGGGATCTGATGGTGGTCTTACAGGCATTGGCAGGGCCCCCACTTGAGCTCCTATACACTGCGGACATTAATGCCATGTCCTTGAAGACAGCACTGTTACTAGCGCTTGCTTCTGCAAAACGGGTTGGGGAGCTACAGGCCCTGTCTGTACACCCATCCTGCATGCAGTTTGTGGGGGACGGACAGAGAGTGGTTATGCATCCTAATGCGGCGTTTGAATAATGAGGCTGAATGCATTGTGTCCGGTGCGGTCCTTTACGATGCTACGTTGATCGCACTAAGCGCTATAGTAGTAGTGACCAGCTGTTTGTGTGCTTTGGCTCCCAAGCCAGGAGTAAGCCTCTGTCCAGAGGGCGGCTATCGCACTGGCTGGTTGAAGCAATAGGGCTGGCCTACAGGTGCCTGTCCCTGGAGTTCCCGCTATGCCTGCATGCCCACTCGACTAGAGGGGTCTCGTCTTCCTGGGCCCTTTTCAGAGGGGTTTTGGTGGACTCTATATTAAGATTGAGATCTGAGATTCAGATGGCTATAGATATGACCTCTCTGTACCGAACTAAAACCTTAGCTCAGCTGGCTTAGAAGCTGGTCGCCTTCTGCAGCAAGAACGGCAGCTTTGACGGTGGAGACCAAGGGGTTCTCAATAGTTAGTACTGTATGTAGAGCAGCGAGCTGGAGCTCCCCGCACACATTTGTACGGTTCTACATGCTGGATGTTACCAGATCCTCCATGAGTGATGGAGTTGTTGGAGCATGTGACCCAGTGGTGTGAGCCACATACTGTCTCAAAAGCATTCTATACATTCCTATCGGGTCCAATAATTCCGCATGACGGACGCTATAAGGTCTAAAGTCCCCTTCTACTCGCCCCAACATCTTTCATAGTCTGTGGGTCTATATTAGGCTTCACACAGGTGTGTTAGTGATGCCGTGCTTATTAAAGCATATTTGGGATTCCCCTCGGTCTGCCACCATACTGGTCGCGTGATTGTACGGTCCCATAAGTAATAGATGGGGAAAGGAAACGTCTGGGATGTTTTCACATCCTCGGTTACCTGAGTAGGGACCAGATCTATTACTTTCGCTGCGAAACGGTGCGTCTGTGCGTGGCTGGGTTTGCCACAAAGCCCAGCCGGGCACAGCCCGAAGAAGCAACGTGGCACCATCCTCCTCTTCATCCTATGGGCCCACCACTCGTGGGAGGAACCATAGGGGTCGGATGCGCTGTCAAACGGGTGGCAGTGAAGGTCAGGGACCTCGACAGACAAGACCCGAGCGGCAGAGGCTGGCTCTGGGGACAAGGAACGTCATCTCACTGTGGGGAAAGAAGCCATAACTTGTGTAGGAGGTGGAGCACTACCATTTAAATCTGGTGGGGCTTACCTCTACGCACAGTCTTGGTTCTGGAACCGTTCTACTGGATAGGGGATGGACTTTATTCTACTCTAGAGTTGCCCAGGGTGTTAGGCGCCGGATGGGTGTGGGGATACTAGCAAGCCACCAGCTGAGCGCCAATACGTTTGTATTGGTTTACCCCGGTAGACGAGAGGGTCGCCACCCTGCGCCTACGGGTTGTATGAGGAAAATCTCTGACTGTTGTCAGTGCCTATGCACTGAACAGCAGTTCAGAGTATCCGGCCTTCCTGGAGACCCTGAATTGAGTCCTGTATGGGGCTCCAATAGGGGACTCCATAGTTCTGCTGGGAGACTTCAACACGCACGTGGGCAATGATGGAGACACCTGGAGAGGTGTGATT
>JAODOY010006138.1:0-10042 GCA_025399855.1 Forbesichthys papilliferus | reverse complement strand
GCACATTTTATGACCAATTCATGCAAAACTCCACGTAATCCCAAGGGGTTCACATACTTTCTCTTGCAACTGTATGTCTATCTAATCAAACGAATTTGGATTCGATGGAGTAATCAATCATAATATTCACAACCACGCTGCTTTGTATTTAGCCATGTACAGTAGGCCTACAACTACAGTTAATATTGTTAATACAAAATGTCGGTTCCTTTGTTTGTTTACTTAAGATATAAATTAGGCTAAATAGCTTGATGGGGGAATGGTACCGCACCGGTATAACAGAGACAATTTATAATGACTTTAACTATAATCAGCAAACGCACAGCTTTTCAACACAGCAGTAAGGGTACTGGTATTACAATACAATTGAATTCCACTTTATTGCAGACCCTTCTGTCCATATCAGCAAACTAAAACAAAACATCAAGAAAACATATAATACAACTACCTATTACAATGCATTTATCAATTACAATACTTATAGCTCATAACTGTACACTATAATGGCAAATTATTTTAAAAAGTATCTAATACTGAAGAACATACAGATATTTATTCCAGTGTCACTCAGCGTAGGCTCAGTTAAATGGTAAATGGACTGCTCTTACAGATGTCTGATATCTAAAGTGGTGCCTTTGACGTAGTTACGCGTCACGAGTACTTGAGAAGGCCAGTAGAGGCGCTGTGTGGGATGCAGACGGACTGTACGTCTCTCACTCTACAGCAGGGGTGCCCAACTCCGGTCCTGGAGGGCCCCTATCCTGCTTGTTTTAGATGTCTCCCTGCTCCAACACACCTGACTCAAATCAATGGGCATCTGCAGAGACTGATAACGAGACATTCATTAGAATCAGGTGTGTTGGAGCAAAGAGACATCTAAAACTTGCAGGGCGGTAGCTCTCCAGGACCAGGGTATCCCTGCTCTACAGGATCTGCGAGAGTGCCATACAGTGAATCATGAGCTTTTATGTATAATTTACATTCAGATTTTGTATTAATTCATTTTTCAACCAGGTTTGCTAGTTTAGTTTTATTCTTTCTGAAAATACTTATTTTTTGTCTTTGTTTTGTATGTCTCTATTACGTTTCTAACATAGTAGTCTACCAATACTGACGTCGTTTAAGATTTACGCTATGAGTTCTGAGGTTGGTGGTTCAAAACACCACGCATAATAGTATTTTTTACCGTAGCAGACAAGGAAGTTATATTATAGCCTGTAAGTATAGTAAGTTTGTAACGATCATATTTGTGGGGGTTCATGACCTTTTGCGACACATTCTTTACGGTTGCCGTGGTTTTTCTTTTAATATTCTGCAGTGTTATGCACGCTGCCTCGTCTTCCAATGTGATGTTTGAGTCGTGCATAGTTTATTTATTTTATGTGTGAAGGAATATACAGACTGTCAGATATTTATGTTTGTCATTAAACGGAAGACCGGTTATCCTTTAATAACAACTAACCATAACCAACCATTAAGTTTCTGTGTACTGCAAGTTGTACATTATGCAACTTGTGTAAATAAATGCTGCCACTCTATATTATGTTTCTAACAAAGCAGTCTACCAATACTGACGAATTAGCTCAGTCGGTTAAGCTTTGCGCTATGAGTTCTGATAATAGTATTTTTTTTCCCCGTATGGAAACATGGTGGGAAGTCCGAAGCTCACTATGACGTGGCTTCGGCTTTTGATCTTATAATATGAAATTGAACTGCTCAAAACCAGACAAGCTTTGCAACATTTTACATTTTATCTGTTTTATCTGTTTTAAATGCGACCCAAACTTAATACATTTCCATAAAGTTCCTGTTTTATTTGGCCTCCAATCCGCAATGAATATTTTCTGAATATAGAAACACTGCAAGAAGTTAGAAGATAGAAACCCACAGCATGGGCTGAATCAATTCCCCCGTAGGCTATGCCATGTGCTTATCTCTCCTGCTAGCAAAACTGCTAAACCCAAAGCGCCCAAGAGTCTATTGACCGAAAATATGAGTTTATTACAGGACATGTACTGCAAGTAATAAAACAATTACCAACCGTGTTACTTTTGTTATAATGTACAGTATAAGCGACTTGTCAACAGCATGCAAAGTATCCACAAAAGTATTGTTTCCATTGCCCAATGAAAGTATTTACATTTCATTGGAATTTTTGGAAAAGTAGCCTAGCTGTGAAGCAGGCTTAAGGTGCTAATCGTTTTCACTGTGATTTGGGCTGTTCTTATAGGGTATGGAACAAGTAGGCCTAAGCCTAATGTAAAAGCAATTTGCCACTGATGGACATCATGCAGGTCCACACAGGTGGGTCGATATCCATGCGGTGTCCAAATCTTTCTGTAAACATATATTAATAGAACACTTGTACAACATTGTAGTTCAACACGCCCGTGTGTTTTTTTTGCATTGATGCACTCATTAGGGGAAGAATAGTCTCGCAAAGCCAGCCTTTCCTTACGGGTTCAGCACAGAGTTTCATATTTGACGTAGTGCCAGTGTTGCCAACTCTGCCAACAACTTTACAGTATTTAGTATAAAGTCGCTAAGAGGGTCTGAAAAGTTGCTTAACCTAGCGACAATGTCGCTAAGTTGGCAACACTGCGTAGTGCTAAACCCACACCGCAAACAAGGACTGGCAATTCTGATGTATTCTAATGTTGTTTCTGATCTGTGTAAACGCATATGTCATGTCATGTGATTAGAGGTTGTACGTGTGTGGATGAATGGTGTAAGCTGCAAATTAATTGCCCTTTTTGGATCAATAAAGTTTTCTACTACTACTACTACTACTGTTCTACAGCCAGCTTTTCCACTTTCTCCTGATGTCAATTTGCATGATGGTTGGTGAAAGCCTGTTAAATTAACATGTCTATTGGGATAAGCACTGCATATGGGCAGGGTGGGAAGCCAAGGAGAATCTGCACACTCAATGGGAAAAAGCTAGCCTGATAAATAGCTTAATGAAGTAACACAAAAGTGTCAGCAGGACAGTTTATTAAAAAGGAAAAATGAACATCTTGGATTAGTAGACTATTATCTTGCAAGAGTGGTTCAAGTGCCGTCATGTCCGTGGGTATCAATATTTTCATCATCCCTGGCCCTTTCATCCGGGACAAGACCGAGACCTTAAAAAAGACCTGTCTCGAGTACTAAAACACTAGTTTAGATTACTGTAAACAGCAGGCTAATAAAATAAGAATAATTAATCAATCCAAAAATCTGATCGTACGACCCTTAGACACGCACCAGTCTCCCAATGTCTTTAGAGTAAACGTTTATCCTTAATTATTTGTTAATTTCCAAACTATTCTGAATTTCTATAACATAATTATCGACATGAGCCAAAAACATTAAGAAGTGGATAGTACTCGAACCATAACCCTCACTATTACAAGTGCAATGCTTAACCTAATGAGCCACTAAGGTACACTCACTAAGCTATACTGAACTAGATTCAAACAATCAGACATTACAAACCACTTGTACTGTATTGTGGACACGCGCAAGTTGCAAGTTGAAGACGCCACCTGGCGGATATTTAACGAAATTGCACCCACATCGCACACCGCCATCATCCCGCATATACTCCCATCGTGACGCCGTAAAACAGGAGTGTCACAATAGAGGTCAGACATCTGTATATAGCACTTTTATCCAAAGCGCCTTACAGTATTTTGCCTCACATTCACCCATTCACACACAGATGGTGATTGCTGCCATGCAAGGTGTGTCCAACCATCGGGGGCAGTTAGAGGTAGGGGGTTAGGCATCTTGCTCAAGGATGCTTACAGGTAGGTCAACATCGGGGTTTGAACCCACGACCTTCCGAGAGCCCAACACCCAGACCAATCGACAATCCTGTCCCCCTGCAAAACTTAAGTATGACCATCATACTGTAAAGAGATACTGCCAGACAAATTCATTGGATTAAGAGAGCAGCTGCTAAACTGCCATTACAAAGCAGCAAACGGGTATTTGAAGCTGATTGTGCCTCTGAAGTCCTGCAAACCTCAAGGTGTAGGATCCTCCAGAGGCTTGCAGTTGTGCATAAGGGATGGACTATTCGGCCACCCCTAACCAATGCTCACAAGCAGAAACGGTTGCAGTGGGCCCAGAAATACATGAAGACAAATTTTCCAACAGTCTTGTTTACTGATGAGTGGCGTGCAACCCTGGATGGTCAAGATGGATGGTTGGTTGATGTCTACCATGTCCCAGTAAGGCTGCGACATCAGCAAGGAGGTGGCAGAGTCCTGTTTTGGGCCAGAATCATGAGGAGAGAGTTTTTAGGCTCCTTTAGGCCCCTGACAATGTGAAAATGACCTTGGAAAAGTATACAGTTTCTGACTGACCACTTTCTTCCATGGTACAACAAGAACAACCTTGCCTTCCGTAGCAAAATCATCTTTATGCATGACAGTGCACCATCTCATGCTGCAAAGAATATCTCTGTGACATTGGCTGCTATGGGAATAAATGGAGAGAAACTCATGGTTTGGTCCCCATCCTCCCCTGACCTCAACCTTATTGAGAACCTTTGGAGCATCCTCAAGCAAAAGATCTATCAGGGTGGGAGGAGAAAAGAATACAGTTTTACATTGGGTACTGCAATGAAATTCAAGTTATACCCTAACGGTTGATGACTTGAAAATTATACTGACTATCATTTGCATTGACTATTTTGGAAAATCAGTGAAAAATATTATTTATAATGCCCATAATGCCCATAATAATTTGGAACGCGGTGTAGTCTTAATTGTAAATAGCAAGGCTATTACTGATGCATGAGGAGAAATGCCTGGGCCTTGAGGGCTCATTTCTTGGTATTTGGCCATAATTCGACATAGACATTACATTAACATGCAATTTAGCAAACATCAGGTTCTCTACATATTGATGTCTGATGCAGTTTCTTTGCGCTCAAAAGCAGTGGCGTGCGGTGATGTCTCTGTCCGGGCATGCAATGTCTTAAAACCTTTTTTTTTTTTTTTTTTTTTATTTTTATTTTTTTTTTTTTTTACTTTTATACAGGCTGAGGCACTCGGGTAAGTACATACTAGGGCTACAAACATAGCAGGAAAACAACAGTAGGCTACACTCTTACTTAGTAATAACTACTACTGATGTGCTTGGTCTAGTAGGCCTAGTAGATACTCTCCACTACGAGAGAGCGATCGAGCAAGCCTGAGAGAGTGAGAGCGAGTGAGAGATGAAGAGCCTAGCAGTATTATAATTACCCAACATGGACATGGCATCCTCCGGGAAGGGGGGGCACTTAATGTAATTTAGGTCTATGCATTAAGCGGGGGGTCTTTTGAGTCTAACACTTAATTTATAGTATTTTGGTGAATTTCTACACACCTGTCGGGTCCGGGGGTATGATCGGCCGTCCACTCGGTGGCGTTTTGTGTTGTGTTAATTAGCCTGTGTGCTTATTTTGAGTTGCTGTTATTTTCCTTGTTGCGGGTTATTGTTTGAGTTTTTATATAAAACACCTGTTTATGTTTACGTGTCTACTCCCATTGTATGTGTCTGTGTAAACGTTAGAGCACCAATTTGTGCATTTTCTGCATGATCAACTGCACTAGAACTGAAATCTCTGCATCATCTGATACGCATGGCGATGTGCAGCGTATGGACAAGTTGGGAAAGTTGTAAAAAAAAAAAATATCGGGCTGTAATCAGGTTTGGGATTCAGAAAGCCATACACGTGCGTATTCGGTTTGGGTTTAGTCCATGTCGAGTTAAACTTTTCAGGCCTGATTAAATATTTAGCCTAAACACAGACAGACCACAGCCCAAGCATAAAAGTACAATAAATATTTATAAACCTACTTTATAAGACAACAGTCCATTCGCCTATCCTTATGAACAAATATGTTGATACAGCTTCTGTAGGTCTATAATTCATCCTTGTTGGTTGAGAGTTTTGTGAAGTAGGTTACCGTCGTTCTTTCCTTTTCAAAAGATGCCAGGGCCAATGCAGTGTTCATACGGCTGATACGGTGTCTTCCAACTTGCACAAGTCGTCAAGGTATTTTCCATATTTTAAAAAGCTCCACATTTGTCATCAGGAGGCAGATTATTCAAGTCACCGTAGCCAGCTCTTGACCACACAATGACAGAAAACAGCAGTCAGGAACAGTTCTGTGTAACCCCTTAACAGTAGTATACTGTATAATTTGCTAACTTCACTCGATATTACCGTACATAGGACGACATTTGGCCTACCATTCCCTTTGGAAACACATACTGTTCTGCCCCTATTACTGTTGTAGCTAATAGCTCAAGATAAGGTGTTAATCAACCTTTTGTCAGAATATTATTTTCTTCAAATGATAAGGTGGAAAACCGTTTTAACTACTACAACAATTACTTTGGTACGTGACCCGTAATATCTTGCTATACTTTCCAACAATCTATTTTAGCCTAGATACCTAGAACCATAACCCATTTTGATTGACAGGAAACAGCATAACCATGTGAAGCTCAGCCTTTGACAGAGATACCAGGGTAAAATAGTGACAAGGTGCCTTCCCTGCCAAATCATATAATGCATGTAAGGATAGTAACGTGGACTACGCATGCGCTAACCGTCAATACCTGTGATATCTGGAACTTGATGTCACACACTTAATCCATTACGACACCTGAACGGTGAGCTTTGAGGCCTGAAGGGATGAACAGTGAATTAGGAGGGTGCTATCTTAGCTTCATCGTAGTTCAGCATGGTTTTTCAAAAAAGTGTTGAAATGTGTAAATATCTCTTAATGTATGTTTGTGAAAAGTAATAGCAACCTGATACAAAACGTGCGGATTCATTTGATGTTTGTAAGTTGTATGCAGGTGTCGTTAGGTGAGCAGAAGTTGAATAATAATAATAATAAAGACTTAAAACAATGTCAGTGGGCTAGCCCACAAAAATATAGTCATTCCACAATACGAGTTAAGAACGTAGCTGTAGCTAGCCCACAAACAACTAACCAGCCTATAGGAATTTTGATCAAATTCTTTTTTTCATTTTATTAAATGTGGTTCTCTAAACAAGTATTTTAACGGAACTACACTGCCTGCACAAAAAATGTGTAGTAGGCGCATACTATAATAATTAAACTCGAACTGTCGTCAGCAGGTTTTTACGGTAGCCATTTTGCTAGTGTCTTGCCGAACAAATGCTGGTAGTAACAGCATCAAACTATTTCTTAACAGGTAAACGTTAGCTTGTTATCCTCAGCTAGCAGTGACAATGATGTAGATAAGCTAACATGGGAAAGTGTTTTCAAAGCGGCTCGAACGTAACTCACCAAGGCTACAGTCTGTGTGCCCGTGGGTGGAGAAATGGTAACAATAAACAGAATGTATGGTTTGTGAAGGCTGCAGACTCGGCCAGGGTAGACATTGATTATTTTTGCCAAAAACAGCTGAAAAAAACTCAAAACTTTAGAGAATGGTAAGGCGATTAAGCCTACATTTTAAGATACATTTTCAAATACAACTTTTTGAGTAAAATAACGTATATTATATCTGACTAATAAATAATCCCATCAGAAAAATACATATTTGTGATAAATTTACATTTCGTTTTCATTCAAAATCCCATTATCCCAGGTGATGCACAGCATACCCTGCATCCCTTGACGGCATGCCACTGCTCAGAAGTACAGTACATTCCTGTAAACGTTTGTGCTATCTGTCTGTAGTGGAAAAGAGTGATTCATGCACCCTGTTTACGCATAGCCAGACGTTTCGTTGTCACATAATGTGTGCAGCATGTCGAAGGATCTCTGTTCACTATGGGGACAGTGAAACACCATGCGTGTGCCAGTGATGTTATTTATTTTGGGATTTCGGTGTGAGAAACACGAGGTGTGGTGTGTGAGCGTGTGAACTGGTTAATATGCGTGAGTCTGAGCTGTAGATAAGCTAACATGGGAAAGTATTTTCAAAGCGGCTCGAAAGCAACTCACCAAGGCTACAGTCTGTGTGTGCGTGGGTGGAGGAAAGGTAACAACAAACATAATGTATCAATTCAAGCTCTTTGGAACAGGAAGTGTGTGTGTGTGTGTGTGTGTGTGTGTGACTGCACGATCAGTGCGATGCAAATAATTTGCATCGAGTGCAGGGGACAACTGTCTGTGTAATGCTAAAAAGCTAAAATGGCCCCCAGTGCAATTTTATTATGAAAAGTTTGCTTCATTATAAGACAAACTATGGTGGAAGAAATCTAACTGTGGCGATCCGCCATGGGATTGTCAATGCGTGGGAAGCACTGGCTCTCTTCAGCTAAGAACCTCCGTGCATAGCACGCACACAAGCATACATTTTCATCAGTCCTCTGTGAAATGTCAGCACATTAAAATGTGTAAAACTTCACACTGACACAGGCATAGCAGCTTGTACACGTTAAAAAAACTACTTTTTCCTTGTGAGCTTTGGTTTTCGCAACGCACCACCAAAGGGAGCAAGAGTGAGGAGGGAATTTCAAACTTTACTAGTGTAGCTGACTGTCCTGCCTCTAAATATCTTAATCCAATCAGTGTCCAATGTTCCGTGTAGTACGTATAGCCTCCAGCCCCTTTGTGGGCGATTTCAATATGGCTGAAAATCGTCCTGACCACTCTCATATACGTTCACGTTAACATATTTTTTCCCAAAATGCAGTATCTTCAATGCATTCTCTATGGCTTCCGGGAGTGCTTTCACTAACGTGTTTACGTAATACAAAACTTTTGTAGGTATCGCTTGGGGACGTGCATTGTTTACGCAACATTACCTAGAATGGTTTCGCCGCACATTATGGATTGTGTCTAATCCGTTCTGTCTGTATGACTTGCGAAGTAATATCATAATATTAATAATAATATTAATTGGTAGGATCACCTAGTGTGTATGGGAAAATGCTTTTCTATAACCATTTTTAACAATATCTTAACAGAAGCCAAACGTCAATGTTTTGAATTCTCTTGAGCCAAGGTGGCCGTAGAGACTAGGTAGCCTACTACCGTACTGTAAGAGATTGGGCGAGAGCATTTTGCTGCACCTAAAATAACATGACAACTGAATCAGCAGACTATTATGAATTAATTCATTTTAAAGTGTGTTTTGTACCTCTAATTTATTTGATTAATTAAATTGTAAATTGTTCAGTTTAACCTAGATGTTGCCATCTAGGGCAGGGTGCCCAACCCTGGTCCTGGAGAGCTACCGCCCTGCATGTTTTAGATGTCTCCCTGCTCCAACACACCTGATTCTAATGGCTTGCCATAAGTCTCTGCAGAAGCCCATTGATTTGAGTCAGGTGTGTTGGAGCAGGGAGACATCTAAAACAAGCTGGATTGGGGCCCTCCAGGACCGGACTTGGGCACCCCTGATCTAGGGGGTAGGCTAGTGGTATAGCACTTGTGAGGTGACACGAAAAATACATTTTAGGTTACAATGCAATGTAACAATAGCTATTTGACTTAAAGATATAGTAAGCGATTAGACTGTCAATTCAAAATAGCCTGCTGGCTTGTTTTTTGTGCTGGATAAAATCTGATGTTTGTAGCATATACACAGCCTTGCCTCTTTCAATAGTAACTCTAACAAAGTAGTGCAGATCACACCACACAACAATATCCTAGCCTTTGCTATGTGTTTTTAGTGTGTGGAACACACCGAGCGCAGAAGTCATCTTATGACGGCGTTCATGTGTGATTTATAAAACCACGTCGTATCTCGCCAATTCAGCTTAAGAAACATTATGCTTTGATAAATAAGGTATTGTAAAACGTGTTTTAAATACCACGCCCCTAAATATTTTGATTTAGAGGGTTTACACCTACCTCTCTGGGAAGCATCACCTTATCGTGGTGGAGAGGTGTGTGTGCCCCCTGATCTTGAGAGCTGTGTTGTATGGAGCCTTGTGCTCCTGGTAGGGTTTCCCAAGGCAAAGAGGTCTCAGGGGAGGGGCCAGACAAAGAATAGTTCAGAAGACCCCTATGAAAAAGCAATCAAGAGGAGAGGTTACCCTGCCCGGAGGAAGCCCGGGGCCCCCGTCTGG
>JAODOY010006137.1:20243-31552 GCA_025399855.1 Forbesichthys papilliferus | reverse complement strand
TGTGTGTGTGTGTGTGTGTGTGTGTGTGTGTGTGTGTGTGTGTGTGTGTGTGTGTGTGTGTGTGTGTGTGTACGAGTTGCTAGGGATGCACCGATCAGAATTATCCTATACTGCATTTTGCTAATGTAACACCACCGGCATTCAGCTGATCGTGTCTAAATTTAGCCGGTTCTGAGAGCCGATCTAATAATATGCACAACATGATGGGACACGTGGACTTGTGGAGGAATTGTTCTTCCTGCCGCCATATAACCTGGTGTCTGAAATGTTTTGCACCAAACGATGTGTGACTGACAGTAGAAAAACGAGAATGAGAGAGATGTATTCTGATCGGCTCCCTGATGCAGTGCATGCAGATAATGTTCAAGACATGCACCCTCCTCGCCTGCCTCTGTTATGTGGATTCAACACAAACCTGGAATGCTAAACACGATGTACAAAAGATCAAGGGTTTTAAACATCCAGTATTGTATTTTAATCATTTATCATCAAATACCACAGCAATGATAAAATAGAATCCAGCAAAAAATACAAAACAAATTTTAGCTTCGCTGATCAGGCCAGGAAAGGGCTGTACGATATTTGACATGTTTATGGGTGAAGCCTGGGTATGAAACATGCAGAAAAAGACAGGAGTCGTATTGACTAAATCTAAAAGCAGCCCTACACTTACACTACTACATATTGTACAACCAAAACACTGCTGACAGCTCATAATTATTAAATTCCACAAATCGAGTCTAGAGTAGGTATAATAATAAAATACTCGAGTAACCCCAAAACCTATGTTATACAATATTACACCAAAACAGTAAAAACTGTCATCACATAGGTCAGTCAACCACACCTTAGTCTCCTCCTCCTTATGTTATTAGTTTCTTTTCTGTGCACCCATCTTTAAAATCTTCTCACCTAACACCCAAGTAAAGAAGCGTAAAACATCACGACCTTAAAGTGTCACACAAGGTAGTTGCTTAAAGAGCACATCAGTAGATGGGTTTACATGGACACTTTTTTGTCTTTTTGATTGACGGTTTCAGGTTACCTGTTTACATGGGATGTCATATAATCTGGTATGGCTCATTTATCAGAATTGACGGTAAACATGCACACATTATCCATCTCATAATGTAACGTGTCCCACTAGCAAATTGTAAAGCCAGCTTCTAGTTATAGGTATGTCGGAGAGTGAGGCTATTTGTGTGACTGGTGGAGAAATGTACAGCTGCAGATGAAGTCCCAGAGAAACATAAATACTCTGGCCTGGCTACCTTAGAGTGTTGGTTAACCTGGACACTGCTCTACATTCTCCAGCTCTGCCAGCGGGCGCATGCACAACAACACCCCCCTACAGAGCACCATGGCCTGTACTAACTCCCATTCACTTATTTGCGAGCATCGCAGTTGATTTGTCCTGACTTTGTACCGTTCTTATAATGCATCCATTGGACAGTGGATGTGTCGAATGGTTTACCGGCGGCATCACACAAAACGGAAGTCGGGGCATGCGCGTGAGAACGCAGCCAGGGAGCAATCAGGTTCAACTGTTTACATGGTAGAATTGTTCTTTCAATTAAGTCATAGACCGGGTTATACTACCCCTCTGTTTCGGAATTAAATGTCGATCGGGTTTCGCCATTTCTCTTCCGATTGTGGTGTTTATATAGAGCATATTCTTTCCGGCTGGATTTTTAACCCTATTACAATCGAAATAATGGGTCCGTGTAAACACAGCTACTGACTGCACAAGCTCTGTCATGCTCTTATCTCACACAAAAAAAATAAATAAATACATACATACACTTTATTAGCTAGGCCATTACCTATTGCACTTTATTAGCTAGGCCATTACCTGTTTGACTATGTGGTAATAGGTATAATGGCATTATGCTGCATTTTGTTCTATTTAAAATATTGTTTGCTTATAATTGCTGGTATACGAACTGTCCAACTACTGACAAATGTACTAAATGTAAGTCGCTTTAGATAAAAGCGTCTGCCAAATGCCGTAATGTAAATGTGCACATTGCAAAGGATGTAGAAATCAAAACAAATACACCTCATTAAATGTCAGAGGCTTTTTGAACACGCTGAATGTTTTAAACTGGGTTGATCTGAAATTGCCTTTTTGGTGGCCTGTGTAAAAGGTTACCTACAGTCAGTCTAATTATGTGTTTTTGATGTGGAGATATACGCACTATAAGAGCTCGTGAGTAGTAAGGTCTTTGATATTACATTGTAACCTTTTCCAGCTTTATGCAAAACAATTCATGATTGTAAGTCTCAAATAATTTTGCAAGATATAGTTCACGTCAGCAGATGCTTCTTGCAAGTATAAATCAATTTTGAGTGTTTGTTTTTAAGTGACATTTTTTGTTTAGTCAAAGTGGATCCAAAGCACAGCTCTAGTGAGCACACAACCTAGTTTCAGTGATTGAATTTTCACAAAACTAGATTTTGTGGTTAAGAGTTGTATGCAGGTAATGGATTAGCACCTAAAATGACCCCCTACCGCCTTTCCCAGAGATTCAAGACTTGTACTTCCTTTTTGGAGATTGCAATCAAGATTAATATAAGGAAAATACTAGTGAGAGCAAACCAGTGTTCTAACTCAGAGGGTCTCGCCATATTGATCTCAGCAAACCGTAAGGTAGAGAGAGATCTCTCTTTTGGCACTAACATTTTTAATAATAGCAACAGTGTGAGGGCAAAAGCATACAGTGCCCTAAAGATATTTGAAAGAGAACAAAAATACTGCAGAAACATATCACTAGAAGATACAGAATTATATTAATAGGGCATGCCCATTATTAGAAAAATTACATTTTAATTTCTTTTTAAAAAATGGTTTCAATAAATGTAAACTGGATGGCCAAAATACAGACTAAAAGATACAGGCACTGAGCAGGCCTAATTGTATTAATCTGACCAAGACTACCTTTTTACGTTTGAAGTCCCAAAATCATTTTTTTGTAAATCTTAAAATCTATTTTCACGATATTCACAAAAAAAAAAAAAAAACACATTACGAGCCGTGTGACAAAGCGTCAACTTCCTCCTTAGTGTTTTGACGCTATTAGTTTTACTTCCCCAAACCAATCATTGCCAGGCTGGATAGAAATAATCATGGTGGCTGGAGGAGGGGGTATCTATAAAGTGTAAGCAAACCCTTAACAGAACAGGTTTCCAACTAAAATGAGAAAGTGAACAAGAATTAACTGGAGGAATTGAACCCTAAAGCCCTGACCTCCCATCCCTCTGTCGCTGAAAGTTGGTTGGTTGTTTACAGTCAAGGCTCTGGTTGCCACCGTATCCCTCTCGTATCTTTCCCACTCTAAATGTTTCAGTAAAATCAACGATATCCTTAGCTCTCGCTGGTAGTCGCCTCAGTCGCATCATGTCGCCTGGAGTTGAGATTAGTTTAACTAGGTAACCTCCCACTTCGCGCCGCTTCAAGTCGCTTGCCGTGTGTCCGAAGCTTTAGAGTCTTCTTCACTAGTGGAGTTCATGTGTGTCAATCAGATTACTGAGACCATCACCAAGCAGATGCTGATAGTCAGCATTGAGATGACCTAGAACAAAACAACCCTACATTTATGACATGAGTGTAAAGGATGTGTTTGTATTTGTTCTTAAAAGCGGTTATTGTTCTCTGGGGGTGTCGTCAAACAGGACCTGAATCAATTGTGCTAAGACACCACTGAGGAGCCACTCCAAAGATGTATACTCTACTGATACGATGGGACAAACAGATTCTAGGTAAGCGGCCACACAATAGCATTTTCAGGATATATAACTAAGCAAGAATAAAAGAGAAGACAATTCCATTTAAAAAGCAAGCAGCAGGTAAACCATCTACTGTACACAATGGCTCTTTATCACGCACACACAAAGAAACAAAACACTGTACTAAAAACAAACAATAATCCTGGGCTACGCTCTACACATGCTTTGTCTTGACAAAACAGAACAGCTCTTCTGGTGAGTTGTGTTGATTGTGTTGTACAGATGTGCCAGTCGCCTATTGTTCAAATGTTCAACAGTAATTCTGTCCAGAAGTTTACTCATTTATCATAGAGCACAAAGCCAACATTGGGGTATTCCAGTTCCATCCTGTGCAACTGACTTAGTCTGTTGAACTGTAATCATCTATGAAACACATGTATGACCTTTTTGTCCATGACACCCTGGAGAAGTCCTTTTGACGGTAGAACATTTCATCTCTGCTCTGACGCCTTTTAGGATCTTTGTTTGGTATCACCTCATGTAACCACTTCAAAAAGAAATTACATTATTTGGGAGAACAAAGTTAAATTACTTATATTAATGAGATCCAATCCTTTATGTAGATGTACATATTCCTTCATACAGAGTGTATCCTGCTTGACTGAGTTTTATTTATGGATTAGGTCCAGAATAAGTTAAATGCCAAATTAAATTGTCAAAAATGAACAGTGATTCAAGACCAGGTTAGAATAGTCAGATGACAATAGAACACTTCAAAAGGTATATTAGTCCAAATATACTCTACTGTAGTGACATTTTAAGATCAATGATGTCCTGCATCGCGGTATTAATTTCACGGGTAGGAGACCTGTCTGTTTCGTTTGAGATAATGCACAGGTGGAGCAGATCGTATTTTAGATCCCATGATGATTGTGCTTGATCTCAGGCCAAGTCACACCCAGTTCAACTTTCCGGATATTATCAATCAATACGTTTAACACAAGCAAGCAGGCAAGACCGCATTGGATAGCCTTGACCTAGACATAATAGCCATTGATAGTTCATTAATTAATTGGGCATATTCTGAGTGAAACGACGCAAACCGACTAGCTTGCTTTAACCAGCTGAGATGCACTCTAGCAGTAAGCTAAAAGGCAAGCTAGCAAGCGTGCTGGACTAGCTAGCTAGCAAGCTACAACAGTACAGTAACCAAAGGGATAAACAAGTCAACATTATTCCCTAATAGCAAAGTAGATAATCGCCAACAATCACCAAACAATAGATACGGCGCATCTATACCGTAAAACCACACTTGCGTGTGTAAACACCTCTCGTTAGCTAGTTATGTACCTTTGTCTCCCTGATATCTTGCTTTCCTCCTTCAGGGTACCACTGGACGCGCACAAAACCCCGTCCTAGAGGGCGACTCCGGGTGTCCGTGGCGCTGTCGGTGTCGGACGGGACACGGCCACCTCCACCACCACCACCTACGCCCCCGCCACCTCCGCTACTTCTCCCTCCGCCGTCATCGAGGTCGGAGTCCGAATCGAACTCCTCCTCGCCGTACATCATTCGCACAAGGCCGAACCGGACCGACCCACGATATCTCCCCGACACCAGGTCGTGAGAGAAGATAAGCCGCTGTGAGCCGTCCGTCGTTGGAGAGTGCGCCATGGACGGCGGTTCTGAGCCCGGACTGGCCACCGGAGAGAAGCCGACGTTCGTGGATGCTACTGCGTCTGTTCTCGCCGCATCCGATGCTACGGGATCCGCCATCTCTGCTGTTGTCAGGGACTGATGCGGGAGGGTGGTGTGGAATTAAAAAAAAGAACCTGTTACCAGGGAAGTGCACGTGTTTACGTCGCTACGGAGGGACGGCGACGTTACTGGCGCATTGCGAGAACGCGCTGTCCGCATCACCGCACCGTCAGCCGACAGGTCCGTTTGTTACCGCTTGGTGTCACTGTGTACCATAGCTGTGTACACGCTGTGTTCGCAATCAATTAGCCTACTACTATGCCAGCCTACTTATAAGTGTGCCTAATAAAGGAGATTGGGTCTGTAAAAAATAAGTTTGGTCGAATGCTGCCAACGGTGGACAATAGCCTATTAAAGAGTTGCCCCATCGTCTTGGCCCCACGATTACAGATTCATAAAGCATAGCCTACAATTTCAGATACAAATATTTTATATGAATGGGTGAGTTAAGGGTGATTTGGACATTTTGTGAAATGTAACAGTTTAATAGCCTTTGTCCCCTCCAAGTATATAATCACGTTTTGAGATATTGTACTGAAAGGTAACACTCAAAGCCTACTCAGCATTTAAGAATTAGATAAATATGATGCTTCTCCTCAAATGAGATATAGGCTATGCGTGTAAAATGGTAATCTTCTGCGTTTAGTGGTGTAGATGACGCAGTTAGTTCTAAACCAGGACGAAAGTCACCTGAGCAGAACATATGTTTATTGTTCCATAGAAATAACGATCTGGTCTTCCAGATCCTCCCGTTTTAGGATTGAGAGGGTAAGGTGCTGCTCAATGTGACAACTCAACGCTTTATGTTGAAATAGTGTATATAGCCTATCACGTAGGCTACCATAAAGAAGTACGAGTAAAGACTAGGCCTATAGACTACATCCTACGGGAAAAATAAACGTTTATAGACAAAACTTTGGCGCAAAGGGAAACAATGTCGTTTTGAGCGTCTTGCCCTAAATGAAACATCTTCGGTTGCGCTCTCCCAGCCAGCGACTTTCGCTGCCTGATCCTTCGACGCCAGCAGCGTGTTTGAGATTGAAAGAGATAATATAAGAAATTAGTTCCACCGTATAAAATTAGACTATGCTGTTCTTTATATTCTATATCAATCGGCGATTTCTTTCAACAATTGTCTGTAGTAACCTAAGCTATTGATTTATAACCTATTTGTCTTATTATTGGGTTAGCTGTGGATATGACACCCTACATTATGTGATTGACAGGCATATTTCACCCCCATCATTCAGCATTCAACTTCATTAATTTCTGTATGACAGAATAAAATAGCAAATTAGCCAATAGCCACACAGAACACAATGCTTCACCATAGTGTGAGTGGAAAAGGTGCAATTAGATACAACCATAATGTTTCTATCATCCATCTTCATCCTCATCGATCCGTTTATTCGAGTCGGGTCGCAGGGGCAGCAGCTCTAGGGGACCCCAAACTTCCCTCATCCAAATGTTTCTTTTGGATGTTTATTCAGCAATAACAACAGTGAGCTCTATAAGTAATTTAGCACAAAACAGGATGTAAACAGATTTTTTTTAAACATTTATTACATTGTTTTCACATATAAATAGAATCTCAGCTGCCTATGCAAAACTAGTGACACAAGCAACAGTACATTTCAGTTAAATCAAACAGTCAAAAATTCGAATTCGTAAGAAAAGAGAAATAACTAATTTGGTCCGGAAGCAAAGAGCAGATTAACAGATGTGTACAGAGACACTGTCAACAAAGCTTGTTGTGGTTTACGTCACACATGCTTAATTCTAATCCTCACATTACAATGGTTTCAATAAGACATAAGGAACCACAATCCTAAAGTTACTTTTCTCCAATGACGCAATCACTTGATCCCCCTCACGCACTTAGCACTTATTTTGGCAAGTAAACGGTTAAAAAGATATAGCGTTCACCAGTAGTATCAGGCATAAGTGAATTTTAAGTGAGTAATCATCCAACAAGGCACAAACAGTACATTGATCATTTACGTTCAAGAACATCCAATTAAAAAATACCTGTCCTTGATGCAACTGAAATGCCCTTCTATATTAATCCTTAAATGGCTTGATACCCACATTTTCTACCTCTTATAATAATACAAGTAGATAGTGGTTTAGGCACAACTGTAATGCAGTGTTTAACAAAAGGGCAGTGACATTAAATACATTAAATGTGTAAAAGTTCCTTGATCCAGAAGAATATTCAATATTCATGTGTTCAAAGAGTTGATTGCAATCATTAACAGCATAGTGATGTGGTTTTGCAGAATGGCATAGCCCTCATAAGGCAAACGTGCCGTGTAGATTTCTTACATGCTACACATATTTCCTTTTCAAACCTGAAGTTTCACTATTCTTGTCGCATACTGCAATATATTAAATATGAAGCAAAAATATTCCCTATTCCCGCATGCAGAGCATAATTACTTCTTTGTAGTGTAAAATATATCCAGTGTTGTGAACAAACTAATTATGAGTCATCCATTGCATAACAAATATTCAAAGTGTATAACATTGCATTTTGGTTTCTATGGCATCAGCCATCCCTGTAATTTCTTCGATCCATACAATTTTAAGTGAAATGTTTTCTTTTTAAATCACCTTAAAAAACAAGGCAACAGTCTTTCAAATATTTTCTCTACAATGTTCATCCATCTTACTTCTTCTGCTTGGAGGAAGTCCTGTTTTCATCTGGTGCCAGGGACCTATCAGGTCATTATCAAACAAACACACACAGTTTACCAGCCTGAATTAAATAATAAAGGCCGAGTCATGTCTGAAGAGCCAGCACCACATCATTTATATGAGTTTTTCCACCGACGTTCATCACCTTAAAAAGGGAGCTCAGACCTAATGGCTGACCACAGACCCAATGGCTGGTTAGAAACAACAAACTATGAAGAGCACAACGTCTGAGCCACCAGGATGCTTAACACCAGCCCCGGAACAGCAGCCGCTAGTGCACCACATGGTCAATATTGTGGTCGATGTCGTACTTTTCACAGAACTTGCTGGTAAGTGGCAGGCAGGTAAGGTGCTCCAGCCAGTGCCAGTTGATGGGGTAGATGTAAAACCACACAATGAGGGAGGAGAACAGGCCCACGTAGATCAACAGCGAGATGCCGATGACCACGCGCTTTCGGTACTTGTCGAAGGTCCCGAACGTCACATAGGGCAGGAAAACAAACGAGAGCAGCAGCCCGCTGAGGAAGCCGAATATGTGGGCGATGTTGTCTATCCACGGCAACAGGCCACACAGGAACAGGAAGAGGACGATGCTCAGGAGCTTAAGGAAGGCCTTCCAAGGCTGCTCAAGCATCTGCCAGCCTTGGAACAACTCCACAAACAGGCAAGCCAGAAGGCCAAACTGAGAGCCTGCTGGACCCACCTGGGGAGAGAAGGGTGCGAGAGTCAAAGTCCATCCGATTACTCAGACTTCCTCAGCTAAACAAGTCGACTGAGGCACCCGACTTGATTTCGGTCCTATGAGGACCATTATTTTGTAATTTGTATTAGTTGGTTATTTTTCAAATACACAAACAGCAGCAGCAATTAACAGTAATGAAATGCTTAGTCATAGTGCACACGACACAAAGTGGTAAAAGTTAGTAATATAGTCAAATGATTAAAATAGGACATACACAATGTGTATGTTTTCAGTTATATGCAACCGCAATTGTATCAACCCAAAATGTTGAGAGATTTCTGCTAAAAGTATAGTAGATTTCCTGCAAATTATAGGTAAAACATATTCCATTAATGTATTACACATGTACATGCTACAATTAGAAATATCCTCCCCAAAATGGGTGGTTTTGAATAGTGTGTAATAACAAACACAAAATGCTACTATTGTAGCTTTTCTCAAATGAAGCACCTCCTGTTGGACCCGGTCCAATAGAGACCCTGCCAATGTTAGATGGAGGTCAAACACCAAAGGCGAGGAGATTAGTATGACATCAGGGCACTGTGGGGAGGCAATTGGCCTATATGTTCACTTAGGACAGAAACATTGGGTGCAGCCCAAGCCCTCTACCAACTCACATGTCCTCCTACAAGTCAGTTAGGAACTTGATGTTGGATACAGTGCTTAGTAAACCAAACCATTCAAGGTATTTTTTGTTCAAACGCTGTAGGGTAGATGGACAAACCCACTGTAGCGATGACCGATGAGGTTCCGAGTAGGTGGAGTAGATCACACAGACCACAGTGTGTGTGTGTGTGTGTGTGTGTGTATATATATTTAAAAAACAGCTCTTTAATGTAGCAAGACCATCTTCATTCACAGCACAAACAGACACCCCCTTCCCAGCTAACACACCTGAACTTAAATAGTCAGATGAGACCAAGCTGAACTGCATGGGAGTGTTCATAAATACTTATTTCAGAAAGGCATGTTCATTCATATCCATTCTACATAAATACACACACACACTTTACCTACATACACAATTGCCTAAAACATAATGCATCATTCAGTCATAATAACCATTTAGCCACAATACATAAGCCACAAACATCCCACTACACCCCCTTCCTTAATTTCACTTGGTACGCTTCAGGAGCCAACACACGCTGCCCAATCAGAGCGCCCCTCAGAAATGGAGAGCTAATCAGTGATCAGAAAGTACACCCATGCATTAAATGCTTACTGGATCCCTGAAACATTCAAACACACAGAATAAATTAACAAATACTTAGTGAAACTAACAGTGTATGGCTATATATCACTTAGTAACGTGAGGCAGATTGTAGATCTTCCTCACAAACGCCAAAGGAGTGTCCTAAGTAACTCAAAAAAACATTTACTGTAGGTCACCCATACCCTATCTCTAATCTCAATCATTATGTGAGAATCTGTATCAGTGAAGAATCAGTTTAGTTCTATATTATACAAAACACTAGCCTCAGCTAGCTTAGTCTGGAGAGCTTGAAATACAGCAAGAGTTGACCTGGCTCCAGTCGTTAACATGTTTGTCCAATTACCAGCCAAAATATCGTGAAAGCGCCTACCCTTTAAAAAAAAGTTTCAATAGACACCTCCCCAGACGGTAAAACACAGCAGATGATCAACGGATTCTTTAAAAAGAGCATCTTAGCTAGCCTAGCCAAGGGAACATATGGCACAGTTTAGGCCAATAACTGGCTGTCACCTCTAGATTCCCTCAACATTTCCATTCCATATCATTCTGGTATCCTCGACAGCTCGTCTTCACTCTATACGGGCCATGGCCATCCTGTCAGTGAAAGACTGTAATTGACTCAAGAATAGGGATCTCTAGGGGAACCAAGCTCATGCATTAGCAATCTACACCAGCAGGGGATAACTCTCAGCTCTCACACAAACATTTAACAGATATTCCTTCTAATTCACACTTACACGGAACCTCAATATATCCCCAAATAGTGTAGTAGAATGGTTATGGAACAACGGTGAATAAACAGAAAAAGCTTGCTGCATGTTCAGAAATCATTTGACCTTTATTCTCAATTAAGCAAAAACATTTATTTTCAATTACACATTGAGGTATTTTAAATATCTTAAAAATACCTTGAATTTGCCATATATACTATAATGTAATTTGTTGTTCCTGTTTTTCCTTTCTATATGAGCTTGATAAAACAAACACTGTTCTGCAGTGTAAAAGAACAAGGAAGGCATGAAACCTAAAAGACCATTTCCAGCCCCAAGTCTAAGGTAAGAGAGTACATGGCATCTGCTGACAACCTGCTCCGACATCACATCCCGGTGACTACGTCATTCATAGAGCCAGCACACACACACACGACACACACACACACACACACACACA
>JAODOY010006137.1:0-11560 GCA_025399855.1 Forbesichthys papilliferus | reverse complement strand
GCAAACATGAGACATGCTAACACACTGGGACATGTATTCCTTCTGCCCAGACACAGAACATATAGCAAACATGAGACATGCTAACACACTGGGACATGTATTCCTTCTAACCCAGACACAGAACATATAGCAAACACGGGCTCACAGTCAAAGCGCCTGACATTATTCAACAGCATGCTGACAATCAGTGACACATTCCTTTGCATAATTCATGTGAGACTTGAAAATTCCCCTCTGAAATCTCTCCACTCAAAACTGTCCCACAATTCCAAAGAAGTATTTCACTGTGCATGCATAACGCACGCACACACACACAACTTGGCACACTATCATAATCACCAGTGCCATACTACGCACGGCCACACTGAATATGTTAGTAGTAGTCATTTATAGTGACCGTTCTGTCTAATGTGTGAAGTTATTTAAGTGTGATTAAGTGTGGTTTTATGAAGAGGGGGGGGGGGGAAGAGACCATGACATACCTTGGGCATCTTGTGTGCCCCTGGAGAGTCCAGGCCCTGGTCTACGCTGGATGCCATGTCAGGCTCTCTGTATTGGGCTTTCAGCTTGCCATAGCGCTGGCTGCAGTGGCGCAGACTCTTTTTATGCCACACCTGCTGTTTGGTCTCACAGTCGTCCCCCACGCCAAACCACTGGGCCGTCCCCCTACACGGAGGGGAAGGGGAGAGAGTGGGCTTTACAATCCCAAGACACCGGGCCACGCCAGAGGGGCACCGCAGACCTTGGCAGTTACCTGCGGATGCTCTGGGACAAAGAGGTTTGTCTGCCGAAGCCTGCTCTCCTCTCCCCAGCCGTGTGGCCCCCATCTCCACCAACACCATCCAGCATGGGACTGGCCTCCGGCCTGCTCATGCTCTTCTTCAGGGAGGAGCGCAGAACCTATGCCACACAACGAAATAGAGCAATTAAGGTTCACCTTGCGTCTGATATTGTATCTCAGATTAGCAGTATCGATCGAATACAAGATTACTACTGTATCTGTTACACCTTGTATCACAGACACAGGAAATAAGACCCAAATAAAATACTTCCAATTAACATAATTACAATTTTCAAATGTTTACTTAATTAAAAGTACAAAATACATTTGTTAATTAATATACAGTAACGATACTTTGGCTAGACAAAGGTAAACATATTTGGCCCTTGGCTCATGAGAAAATTAACTACATGCCTTCATCCATGTTCCTCAACATTATATATTCGTTTGTGATGACGTTGATGTAAACATTGCCAGTCGTCTTACGCAATTATGCAAGGTGCTATGCTTCCATTATCGTGCCCAGAAGGTGACGCAGCGCTGGCTGTGCTAATTGCCTCGTCATTGTGCGAGTTAATGGGGCTTTAAGCGGGTTCTAAGTGAGCCATATGTTCAGGCTGCAGTGGGCTAGCAAAGGATCCCCAACCAAGCCTGGCTGGCTTTATAGTTAGACAGGGGGAGGGAAAATCCTCTAAAAAAATAAAATAAATAAATAATCAACATTATGTGGAAAGTGTCTAATTTCACCCACAAAGTTTGAGGTTTTTGTTACTGAATTTGACAGCACTTTGATTCCAAGTTAGCAGCATCAAATAATTACAGTATTAAACAAGACAATATGCATATTATCTTGTTTAATGCTGCAATTATTTACTGTCATACTAAACAAAAAAACAGAGATGAGCCTCCTGCAACTTAAAAGTGGAATCAAAACATTATAATTGCAGAAATGTACATTTTGTATAAAATATATTTGTAACTTGGTATGTGCAAGACCCATAGTTCTATGGCAAGAACACACACACCATTTCATCATTAAGTGTTTACAGTTAGACACACTACATTCTCGGCATTACTTGCATTTGTTCCATATTAACATAAAGGCTAATTGAAAATTAAAACATCAACAAGAAGAGAGCAATATTCTCTACTGCCCAGCAAGAACTGAGCAGTATCCATTTATCCATCTGAAATGGTTTTACTAGTGTGAAGAAAGAAAAAAAAAGAGTGGGCCGTGTGTTTTATTCTTCATTTTGTAATGTCACAGCAGAACACTTGGGCTCTACTGCCCACGTTGCATTGTGTTGTGTTGGTGTGTTGCCATCAGTGCTGCCATTAGCGTACCAATCTGACATTGACATTATAGCCATCCAAATGGTTTTTGTTTTGTTTAGTGATAACTTATCTGGAATCCTGTTCCATGGACATAATGCATTAATCAGAAATCAACTATTGCACATTTTTTATTTAATTCATTTACTGATGTGAAAATGTCCCCACTACAAACGAGAGCTTTTAAAATACATATATCATATATATATACCTTAAACTTTACGCCATAATTGATAATCCTCTATGCTAACTCACGTAGACGCCATTAGATGTTAGCATGGACATGGTGGTTGAAATACTACTGTTTGCAGTCTGAGCATGAGGCCCATAGAGGGAGGGAACTGCTACTAACAGCTGTCTCAAATGTCACCCTGCTTAAATAAACAGAGTACTGTATACAGCACTGACAGAGGGGAGCTCAAGATCCTCTAAACAAGCCTTAAACAGTACTCTGGTACAGCTGTAGAAAAGCATACCCACCGTTTGTTGTTCACTGTTCTGTATGCCATGTGTTCATAGATAACGTTATGTTATGTAATCTTAAGTCTGGTATGCCCCGTCACTGTGGATCGCATTGATTCACACCATTCACAGTATCATTCCAAATACATGGCATGCTTACCAATAACAACCCATATGTAATGACCAGTTGAAGGCAGTTCATTCATCATGACCATGGGGTTTTAAATATATGAAAGTGCACAGCCTGAGCCTGCTTGTTACTCCAGATTGACATTTACCGCCACACTTTCATAAGCCAGTAAGAGACAGTAAACATGTTCAGCATCATACTGCAACTTGAAGCATACACTATACACTACAGTACATCAAGCTCAGTTAATTTCTATCAGTTACAATGCCCAAGGGTCTTATAAGTACATAATCCTGATGAAAGACCCATGAAAAGTGGCATCATCACCTTCTAAATATGAAACATCAGTATTTTATTGCTCACGACAATGTATCTGACATTTATCATGCGTTTAGTAAACGCACTGCCATTTTCCCTGGCCACAATACACTTAAGCCTTAAAACGTTGTATATAGTATGTCAGCTTTTTCAACATCAAAATGATGATGTTGGTCCTTGTCCAAGTCAGGTTCTACCGGCTCAACTTACTGACTATAATGTGCCTAGAGATATCCAGGTAGATATTCAGGTCTATATCACCGTACTATCATATGCGGTCAAGGCTCAGCAAATTCCCTTACGTGTTTGGGATCCCCAAATATTAATCAAGGATCTAATTTTACTTCTCATTATCTGCACAGGTCCGTCAATAGCTGCATAGCAAACACAATATTGGCTCTGCATATCATCTTCAGAAGGAGCATTTTTCATCAGCGCCCAGTGAACATTATACATAAAGGCTAACCTACCCCTTTAGCAGGGTCGGGCACAGTCGTTTCTCGTGGTTCCTCAGCGGGAGGAATGGCTATGACCAGGCTGGGTGGCTTCTTGCTCTTCAGACGGCTGTCTGATTGGCTGCCATTTGTGGGCGGATCCTCCCCCTCTTGCGAGTACATCCTACCAGACTTCTGAAAATGTAAATATACGGTAAATTAACCTTACATTTGTGTTACATATTACCACATGTATTATAATATAATACGCTTAGTGGACTGGAGGTCGACACAGAAGCCAAAATGTCTTGTTATGATGACATGTCTATCCTGTAGATAACAGACATGACATGTCTATCCTGTAGATAACAGACATGACATGTCTATCCTGTAGATAACAGACATGACATGTCTATCCTGTAGATAACAGGTGTGTTGTTGCCATTTATGTTCAAATTAGAGACCTGTAGCCACAGTAGTTAGATTACAAGTGAATGAACAAAAAAGAGTGAAAGACACTTCAGTACTACAAGAGGTAAGCCTGACTGGCCACACGTTTTTTGGATAATTCAAGTACCTAGTAGCTGCTCTTCATGAAAAACTATTTTAAGATCTCAAACCTCTAATATATTTATGATTTTCTTTGTAGTAATCCTATCTATTTCAAGTAGTATGATTTTATCTATTGCCGCCACACACTAACATTTTGTAACACGGAAATATATTTAAAAAAAAGAAAGCACACTAACTCTACACTCTAAAGTGTATTTGTATGTGTAGTCATTACAAGGGCTAAAATTAACTAAAACATATACTTCAAATAATTACTGGGCGAGTAATAGAATATATATTTGTAAAAGAAAACAAGCTTCTAAACAAGCAGCCCTGTTGAGCACACAGTGGCAGTCTGGCTCACCTCTCTAATCACAGACAAACAAACACCAGCCAACTTTCCATCATCTGTGATGACATCCTTCATTTCCTGAGACAGACAGCATTTTCAACTTGGTGGGGATTGCCGTTATAAGGACAGCAGCCAATTTTGTTGCAGGTGTGCAGTCCTAATCATTATATTTAGCTTCTGCTATTGAAATTTGTGTGAAGTGTTACAAAATAATTGTAAATGTGCAGACTTGTTATTGTACACACTGCAAGTCACTTTGGATACATGTTTCTGCTAAGTGACACAATGGAAAGAACATGATAGGACAAAACACATGAGAGTATTGGTTTGGTGGTACAGGGAGCCGTTACTGCTTGTCTATTGGCCTCCAGAGACTAATGTATACACTACCTCTTCAATATTCTCAATGTATCAGATAATCATTGGAACCCCCCCCCCTTATAGCTCCAGTATTAGATATTGTAATGTTTACGTAGAACAGACCACGTGGTTGATGAGAATGATTTTTGTTTATGTTTACAATACTGCCAGCTTTGTAAAAGGCAGAAATCCCCATGACACTTCTCTAGGGAACTGTGTCTCAAAAATGACAATTTACAAAGAATACATTGTAACAAATGAACAGCACACAGATACACATGATATAATCGATACTCTGGACTGGGTAGCTGATGAAACAACAATGCCACGTTTATTCCAACCTCTACCAACCATGTAGGTGAAAGCACGCAAACAGTCCTATCTAGGCAGGCTGATAGTCTCAGCGTCCATTACATCAATAAGAATTTGAAGTCTAGTTCTGAGGTTAACAAATCAATGTATGGCTGTGGGTGTCAGGAGGGGCAAGAAGGCAGCAGGGAAATTTGACACCAGCTCCCTTATTAAGCTGATTCCACTGCAAGGCCAAACCAGAGTCTATCTCAATGGTAGGCTCACTCACTTGAACCACCAAAACAACATTTATAACATTTCACATAAAATGACTTCTTAAGAGTATAAAAAGGCTGGGTGATAACCTGGCTATATTGTTTTGTAAAGTGGGTCAGTGGAATAGCAGATAAGAGAGGGGGAAACTGCAGTGACCACATTGGATGACTGTATACACTCACACACTTAGATAATTAAATAGCAAGACTTTAGCTAATGGACAATGCACTCTGGTGACGGTTGCCGACTGCATATTACCACTGTGGAGAAGCTGTTAGGATCCACACTTTCCCCAATGGGGAAATAATTTAGCTTGCAGGATATTACTAAGAGGAAGGCTAACGGTGGGAAACACCATATTTTACCCCGATGAACATGACGGGTCAATGAATGACTTTCCTCAAGTCTGTCATTTCTTTGTTGTTCCACCCTATACCACCAAATATGTCTACAGGATTTTACTTTCCTATTTTGTTGGATGACAGAAGAAGTATGGGAAAGGAACTGCTATATTATGTTATAAAAACATTACTTACACAGGTGGACCTTAGAATAATCACTTTAATCAGAATCGTGGAGGAGTCTGTGCTGCCTGCTTCAGACAGTTTACTTTCACTTTTAAATTGCTCTCCTGCATTTGGAGAGATGGAAAAGCCCTAAAAAGCACTGAGAGATTCAGACAGGACAGTGTATGGTACCACATTGTGTTACCAGTGCTAGTAACTATTCTAAAAGGAGGTATTGTATTATAGATTTATCATAGACTTCATTTGAAGATTAAAAGGTGAAACTCTAATTCTGCTCAGATTTTAGGCACAAGGTTGGGAATTACATTACATGTAATCAGTTACTGTAAATAATCAATTACAGTTACCTGCTAAAATAGTGGAATCAGGTTTTTTTTTTTGATGATTACTGGTACATCTAAGACTAGTTTCAAATTTAAAAAGGAAAGTATGGAGAAGAAAAATGCAAAAATAATCTGCTTTTCTCTTATTAATATCAATCAATAGTTTAAATAAAATCCTACTTTACTAGCATACCCTGAGCAACAAACGGTCACTAAAATACAAAGATTTGGCAAGCCAACACAGTAAATTGCTTTGGATGGCATTTCAAAAAACAACATTTAAGAGTGAAGTAAGGGCGTTTTTCGATTTACCGGTATTGACGATGAGCGTGATAATAAAAAAAGAAATATTTATATTGAATATACCCATGATAATATCGTCTAAAAAATCCAGCGCCTCCAGTTAAGCCCGACTGACTTTAAATATAGGATAGGTTTCAAGCGGAGACCATAGTTTTATGAATGAAACATAAACAAGGAAATCAGCAAACAAGCCTTCATTCATGCGATGAAGAAACAGGTGGGCGTCGATCGGAAAAACACACACACGAATTTTGAATAGGAAGGGCGATATTGGGATATAGTTATTGTGAATTATTTTGCCCACAATAATGGTGTAGTGAAAATTTGATATTGTGACACCCCTAGCAAAATTGATAGTTATCAGATGTTACAAAACTTTTTTGAAAAAATGATGTAACAAATGATGTAACCTACCCAACCCTGGTTATGTATGTACTGTATATATTATGTAGGTACCATACCATGCCCAAAAAGCAGACACTGGTTATAAATATTTACAAATAGCTATTTCCACTGGCAAAATGTATATTTCCAAATTAGTACAGGTGGCATAAAAAGTAAGTGTAGACCAATAGATTAGGAGCAATATGATACCATAACTAATTATCTAAATTCTAACTGCTGAGTTCAATAACTCAAAACTAATATATACTACTTAGTAGGGATGGGATGATAATCGCATCGTGGTGATTCTGGTGAATGTCCATTATAGTGATAATCATGAATATCCTCAAATAAGTAAAAATATTTTCAAGTTTTCAAGTTTCATCCTATCAACGTCTTGTAAAAGCAAAGTATTTCTCAGATATTATTGCTAAAAATGCATAGCCCTAAATCCTTGTTTAGTTCAATAAACATTGCATTTAACCAGGTTAATGTACTTCCTGATGCCACTGTTAAAAAAAACGTTTTGAAAGAGGTGTTAGATACTGTTTGTTAGTTATGTTTAATTTTAACACACACACACACACCACTGCTATGCTGATGACACAATTGTATTTACTGATAAAACATGGAAAAACAAACTCCTTGAAGCCCATTTTTGACTGCCTTACACAAATGGCTGGATGGCTACTAACTTTCTTCAACTCAATGAGAGTAAGACAGATGTTATATTATTTGTCACTCCAAAACGTGTTGAGGAGCTATCTAATCATTTGGGGCCTTTGTCTACAAATGTGCACCCCATCGCAAGAAATGTAGGTGTGATATTTGACTCTGCGTTGAAATTTGACAAACAAATTAATTCTGTTGTAAATGGTAGCTTTTTTTCCATCTAAGGACTATTGCAAAAATGAAATCCTTCCTCTCGTTTAAAGATTTGGAGATTGTGATCCATGCTCTCATATCATCTCGAATTGATACCTGCAATTCTCTGGAATATGCAACTCATCCAGAATGCAGCTGCTATGCTGTTGACTGGTACCAAGAAGAGGGACCATATTTCGCCGATATTAGCATGTCTTTATTGGTTACCAGTCAAATATAGAATTGATTTTAAAAGGTGCTGCTGCTTGTTTTCAAAGGCAATACATTGTTTGTAGCGTTAGAGACACCTGTGCTTGTTGATTTGGTGTTTCAAAATGATTGTATGCTATATGTTATTGTTGTTAACGTGATAATGTGTAGCTCTCTATAGCACTTTGTTCACAGTTTTATTTTATTATGTACTTTATGAATAAAATTACTTAATTGTAAAGTCCAATTGTATTGATTTACAAATCTATTTATTAGCCTGCATTTTTACAATCACATTGTGTCCAAAACAAAGAAAAGGTCAACCACATTTGTTGAAAAACTGGTTTCAAAACAAAAAGACTCACAAAAAAAGAAAGATAGAGTATGTGTGTCATAATAAATGGTTTCACAAAATGCTATTTTAATAATAATAATAATAATAATAATAATAATAATAATAATAATAATAAATATTATCGTCAATCACAATTATTTTGGTCAGGATAATCGTGATATACATTTTTCAGCATCGTCCCATGCCTACTACTAAGTCAGAAGTAGTCCTGCGTGGAAGACCCAGAATGGCATCATCCAAGTGACCTGGAAAACATCCCTTATCAGACTTTTGGCTGAACAAAACTGCTCGTTAATAACTGGCTATTGTTTGTAACCAGAATCTGTGTCCATCTCTACCCCATGTACATTCTTGCAGTTGTAAGAGTGAATTGCCATGGTTCAACCTTTTCCTCTGAGGAAGTTGCGATATCACCATGTATTCACACTACTCGCCTGTACTCGCCTGACACATTAACATTGCGGGGGTTGGGGCGATGAGTCCATCGACTGCCCATTGTATATTCGTACAGAATGTCATTAGACACATTGCAGTCAGTTTTATAAAAAAGAAACGTTAAAACAAATCTGTATAAACCATAAAAATAAATTGGATCATTAAAGTTAAACTGATCAGAAATACAGTGTAGACATAGTTTACGTTGTAAATGACTATTGTATCTGGAAATGTCTGTAGAGCGGCCCATTCATTCTCTGCCAACTATCTTTCTTTTACAAATCTGTCTTGTTCTGAGAAATAAAGTTCAACCACTGTGAATGTATGTGTGCTGCTCAAGTGACAACATGAGCAGCATATGTTGAGAATGGGGGATAGTGGGTTGTACAATGGAGGAGAAATACAAAGATTGATTGTCCGCGAAACATATAACCCAACTTCCTGCTTGTATGAAGATATAGAAAGGAAGGTCATATCATGGAAGCAAGAGGCCATTCAAATTGCATTAACTGCATTTCATTATTGTAAATATAGTATAGCCTGCAGATTGGACTGTATAGCATTAATAATTTTGTAGACAAAAGTAATTCTGTCCATGTAATCAATATTCAGGCCAGCAATTATGCTTTTGTAGCATGGAATGCAGAATGAGATAACACCGCGTTCCAAATTAATATGCAAATTATATTTTACACTGATTTTCCTAAATAGAACATTTACATTTCTCTAAAATGATTATGTGCAACACAACAGTACAACAGCCTGGCAAAACATTTTATAGGTTGTAAAGACCTGAAAATGGTCATTTGTTAAACTTAGGAGGTCATATTTACTGAAATCAAAATCTCTTTCACTCAAACACATCTTAACAGGGCAAGTTACATGTTACCATAGGACCCCTTCTTTGATATCACCTTCACAATTCTTGCATCTATTGAACTTGTGAGTTTATGGAGTTTCTGCTTGAATTTCTTTGTAGGATGTCAGAATAGCCTCCCAGAGCTGCTGTTTTGATGCAAACTGCCTCATACTCTCAGATCTTTCACTTGAGGCTGTTGCAAAGGTTATAAATAGGGTTGAGGTCAGGGGAGGATGTGGGCCACACCATGAGTTTCTCTCCTTTTATGCCCATAGCAGTCAATGACAGAGGTATTGTTTGCAGCATGAGATGGTGCATTGTCAAGCATGAAGATCATTTTGCTATGGAAGGCAAGGTTCTTCTTTTTGTACCATGGAAGAAAGTGGTCAGTCAGAAACACAATATACTTTTCCGAGGTAATTTTCCACACCTTCAGGGACCATAAAGGAAGGGGCCTACCAGCTCTCCCCATGATTTTGGCCCAAAACATGACTGCGCCACCTTCTTGCTGACGTTGCAGCCTTATTGGGACATGGTGGCCATCCACCAACCATCCAGTACTTCATCCACCTGGACCATCCAGGGTTGCTAGGCACTCATCAACAAACAAGACTGTTTGAAAATGTGTCTTCATGTATTTCTGAGCCCACTGCTACCATTTCTGCTTGTGAGCATTGGTTAGGGTGGCCGAATAGTACACCTTGAGGTTCGCGGGACTCCAGAGGCACCAGCAGCTTCAAATACTTGAATACAGCTTCAAATACAGCTTCAAAGTCTTGTTTTATGCTTTGTAAAGCCAGTTTAGCAGCTGCTCTCTTAATCCGATGAATTTGTCTGGCAGTACCCTTCCTCATTATGCCTTTATCTGCATGAACCCATCTGTGCTCTGAAACTGCCACAAATCTCTTTACAGTACGATGATCACGCTTATGTTTTCGTGAAATAGCTCGCTTTTCCACAGTAGAGATCCTTTTTCTTTCCCATATTGTTGAAACCTGTGGCCTGCTTAATAATGTGAAACATCCTTCTTAAGTAGTTTTCCTTTAATTGGGCTGACCTGGAAAACTAATTATCACAGGTGTCTGAGATTGATTTCAGTGATCCAAAGAGCCTGGAGACACAATACCATCCATGAGTTTGATTAAAAAACTATATATTTAATGTTTATGACACTTAATTCCAATTTGCAAAATAATTTGGAACACAGTGTACTTTCATAATTTCATGCCTACAAACGTTAATTTTGTCAGTGCTTTGCTAAAGATCAAAAGTAATTATGTTCAGACTGAAAATATAATGTGCTTTGGCACAAAAACATTAAGGTGAAATAAAAATAAAACATTTTTAACTTTTACACCAGTCATTACCCGTGACCGAAAATGCCCCTGCTGATGCTGTATTTACAGAAGTGGAACAGCAGCGCTATTCAGCAACTCTCGCAGGCCAAATAGGGAACTGTCCTTTAGAGGATTGCTTCATAACTTCATTATACACATGGCCACCATCTTTCACTCAAATCCTGAAAAGGAGAGATTCAAATATTCTGCATGAAAGGGCTGCCAGTGTGATGCATATTCTTAAACTCTACATACTCTATTGTTATTCTATATGGTATTTTCAATCTGCACAATTTCAACACATTTTTCAAAGAGAGAACGTAGTCCAAGAATATAACATAACAGCTTCTGCTTTGTGTTTAGAAATAGACACAAGATTATTAATAGATATTTGTTTGAAGCCATACACACTTTCATATCACAGTCCTTCCATTTCATCACACATTTTAACTGTGGACCAGAAAATATTTGAATAAAAATATTTGGCTCCGAGAGATAAATATTGGCAGGTTGAAATCAAGCAGGATACGCAACAAAATGCAATATCTTATTATCTATTGGATACTTTGGCTCGGTTCTCTGGTTCTCTGTTTCTCTGCATGCTTGTTTGTGGTTGGTGGGTTGGACTGATTGGCATTGCACGGACCGGGTTGGTCCGTGTGATGTTTCTCAGTT
>JAODOY010006135.1:0-10043 GCA_025399855.1 Forbesichthys papilliferus | reverse complement strand
AACAGCCAATGGACGCATCTCTCCACAAAATAAACTGAATATTGCAACATTTTCGATATGATATTGCGCAACGTGATTTTGCGATAACGATACTGAATTGATATATTAAGCACCCCTACTACCTACACACGCTCAAACACACCGGAGGGTGCACCGTGTATCTGTATGTCCTCATCATGCCCAGCCTACATTACTGAACTATAATGTACCTACATCTGTATTATGCTACTTAACGTAGTGTAATGCGAACAACCCCCAAATAAAATAGCCAAGTGTCTATCGTTGGGTTTATTTGAATGGACCTTTGCCCAATACAGATCTTCCCTTGTAAAATGGTTATTTGATGATGTTTCAAAATGCGTGGTCGTCCATATTTGTAGCCTAATACAAATAATCCATTCAAGAAAGTACTGAAAGATTACTTTTGAAAAAAGTATTACTGTAGATTTAGTGCAGAGACTTGTCCCCCGAGACAGACAGACAGACCAGGGATAGTGAACTACATCAGACAGCCAGACAGACAGACAGGCAGGCAGGCAGGCAGACCCTACTTCGCCTAGCAACTTGCCCCAGCTCACCTCCTGGCAGAAGCCCACGATGTTCTCCCACAGCTCCTTGGCCTCTCCCTCGTCGGTACGGCGACGGGCCTCCACGTGGACGCTCTCGCGCCTCCGCAGCGGCTTGCCCCCTCCGCCGTTGCCAGCAAGCGCCCGCCTGGCCCGCTGCTGGGGCGTGTGGCACGCGGCGCAGTGGCCCGCCTGGCCGGCGTTGAGCAGTGTGCACGCCGGGCACGGCCACGGCGGCGCCAAGGGAGAGGGGGAGGGCGGGGAGGGGTGCACGCGCGCCTGCTTGCGGCCCCGGTGGCCTGAGGAGGGGGCGTTGCCAGAACTGGAGGGGATGGAGCCAGATCCAGAGGGGGCGGAGCCAGATACTGAGCTGGAGGGGGCTGAGGAACCGGGGCCCGGACCGGTGGCCGAGCCAGGCTCCTGGAAGCCGTGCAGCTTGGAGCAGCCGCAGGCGGAGCAGTGGGCGGCGCCGGTGGGGTTGCGCAGCGTGCACTGGGCGCAGCCCCACGTGCTGAAGTCTGGGCTGGAGGGGCTGGCGGGCGTGAAACGCACCGCCTCGCAGCCCACCAGGTCGATGAGGTCGGCGGGGAAGGGGGAGGCGGGGGAGGAGGAGGGGCGGCGGCGAGAGCCCGCGGCGTCCTCCCCGTCCTCCTCCAGGGCGCTGAGCCGCTTGCCCGGGTACGCCGGCTCCTGGGGCTGGGCGGAGAGCCGGGGTTTTACCTTGAGGCCTCGCGGCTTGGGGACAGGCTTGGGCGCCTGGGGCCCGGCGCCGGAGGGGGACGTGGGGCTGGGACTGTTGTTGTTGTTGCTGTTGCCGGGAGCCTGCTGCGGGGGAGGGGGCCGGCCATGCGGGGGCACCTCCCGTCGGCTGCGGGGCACCGGGTTGTTCTGCAGCGACGGAAAAGGGGCGAAGGGGGGCTCTGGGGCGCCGTGGGGGGTCGGGGGCGTGGCCGGGGGAGGCTGGGGAGGGGCGGAGGCGATGTTGTCGTCGTCGTTGTCGTCGTCGCCCGTCAGGTCGATGAGGAGGGGGGGGGTGGTGGCGGCCGGGGGAGGGAAACGCACCTCGGGCACCACCAGCGCCTCAGGGGGGATCTTGGGCAGCGACAGCTTGCGGGGCCCGCCGCACGCCGAGCACGACAGCGCCACCGCCGTGTTGTGCAGGGTGCAGCGGGGGCACGCCCAGCCGCCGCGGCCCCCTGCCCCCGCCGGGGAAACGGGCACCGCCGCAGCGACAGGCAGCAGGAGGGGCAGTGGCGGCCCGTTGCTCTGGGCGTGGGCGGCAAGGGGCTGCAGGAGCACAGAGGAGAAGGCGAGGGGCGCCGATGGGACGGCCGGGGGGGCGGACGGGAGTGGCCCGTTGGCGGCGGAGGCCGGCGTGGGCGTCGTCGCGGCGGCAGTGGGCAGCGGCGGCAGGGTGGAGGGGCTGGAGCAGGCGGAGCAGGAGGCGGAGCCGTGCGGGTTGCTGAAGGTGCAGCAGGGGCAGGTCCAGTGAGGGGGCGGGGCCTGGCTCAGACGCAGGATGTGGTTCAGGTCAGGCCGTTGCCGCGGCGCCTCGCAGATGGAGCAGCGGGGCGCGGCGGCACCATTCAGGAAGGTGCAGCGGCCGCACGACCACTCGCCGCCACTCACCGTCGTCGTCATGGAGCCCGGAGAGTGGGAGTGGCTAAAAGACAGGAAGGAGTCAAATGTGAATATTTTACAACCTTAAGAACAAATAGTGAATTAAAGGTGTAGTCAGCTAATGCAAACCAAAATGGATCAGTTATACTGTCCAATTGTCACCGATACAGCTATTTGAGTCAGTATCGGACCGATTTCCAATCTCAGTATCGTATCGGTGCCATCCCTACTTTAAACAAGGATGTGCGTTTACAAGGATTCTGTAAACACACCCAGCATTTGATTAAGACAAAAAACAGCAGGCTTATCGCATCACAACTATAACAATTTATGCTGCTATATTCTACACACATACGTTCGTGCTAACATGACCTGCCAGTACTGTGTGCATTGTATATTTGCATAGTGTTTGGGTCTAATGCAAAATAGAGCGCGAGAGATTAGCCTGTGCTGAGGAGAATCAAATCTCCTCCTGGGGCCATAAAGGGCAGTAAATCATCCATGAGTAGAAAAGAGCAAAACACACACCCCACACACACTTCTTCCACTTCATATTAACATCTCACCTTTCCTCTGAATATTAACGCAATGGACGGGGTCAACGGAAGGTCAGTGCCAAGCGGTATTTCAGATGTCAGTCTGTCCCAGAATAAAGGGATTTTACCACATGGTGCATAAACCAGCTCTGCAATACTAAAGTGAAACCTAAATACCCATGACTGTATGTGAACCAGATTATACGTGGCCCACTAGGTAAAACAGACAAGGAAACATTTGGTTATTTTTGATGTGATAGTCACCTGCTTTGTATACAACATTTTCCAGCATTTATTGTCTTGGAACCTTAAGTTTATGGTATTGTGAATGGATAATAAAAGTGTAAGAATATATAGATTTGCGATATTATGGTTATAGATACTGTATGGGATATCTAAATTATAGTATTGATTAAACATTTTATTTATTATTGTATTTGTAAAAAGGACATGTACTGATGTACAAAATACATTAACCTCAAGAGAGGAAATATGCTTGTTAAGTCCCTGAGGAAGTGCCAATACACAGCTAGGCCTGGGCGATATGGACCAAAAATTATATCCCAATATATTTAGGTTGAATACCGATACACGATATATATCGGTATTTTCTATAAAGTGTGCTAAATCCTTCAGACAAAAAAAAAACAAAAAAACAGGAAATTTTACATTTTAAATTTTTAGCGACATTAATTGACATATGTGAGCTTTCTCTGGAGGTCACTCGCTCCTGACTCAACTCCTCAGGCATGCAGGGAGAGACGAACAAATCGAAAAAGTAATGAATAAATGCATAATATAACTATATCGATATAAACGATATTGTCTAATCTTATCTCTTTTGAAAAAATTCTGATATACCGGTATATCGCACAGCCCTAATTGATAATTGTATAAACACAACAAATGTGCTATTGTATAACATGGCAGTCTTAAATGGCTCCTTCAATAGCATTCTTTCTAGAGTTTTTCTAGGGTTGCACAATATTGACAAAACACATCAAAGTATTGGACTCGTACAGCTTAAATAAATTGGGAGAGAAACAAGGGAGATGGAGAGAGAGAGAAAGGCATTTCATAACACACTGTGGCACTAATTTCCTTAGAGACATTAGCTGCATCTGGTGTGTTTTCACACCTACGCAGAAGATAGGTTAAGGTAAGGTTAAGGGAATAAGGTTCAGGTAAGGTTAAGGTAATAAGGTTCAGGTAAGGTTAATGTAATATGGTTCAGGTAAGGTTAAGGTAATAAGGTTCAGGTAAGGTTAAGGTAATAAGGTTCAGGTAAGGTTAAGGTAATATGGTTCAGGTAAGGTTAAGGTAATATGGTTCAGGTAAGGTTAAGGTAATATGGTTCAGGTGAGTTTAAAGTAAGGTCAGTAAGATTCAGGTTAGGTAGAAAACACTACACAGACCGTGAATGGTGTGGCCTAAATAAAAACCCAATACACGGGTGCGTGAAACAACTGTCGTCAGCATGAACGCATCCCTCGAGAAGAACTGCAAGTCCCGTCACGCTTGTTTAATGCTCCCCGCTTCAAAGCTAGGCTGTTATAGAACAGGCTGTCAATCATGTCATATTCTTTGCTGGAAATCATATAAATGAAAGAAAGAAAAAAAAAAAACTGGTGACACAAAATTATTCTGTTCACACAACCACAGACCAGATGATTTCATGCTCTCTGGTTGTTATGTTGATATCAACTCAGAAGCTAAGTGCCAAATGGCTGAAAACTAAACCCCCGCAGACCAATGGCCCTCTATAGTTCACTACAGGACACTACAGGACATCACTGTGCAATACAGCAAAACTGAGCTTTATTAGCTAGCTAGCTACTTTAAGCTAAACAAAGTAATTAGCTGTAAGATCGCACAGCAGCTTCTTCAGGTAAAAGGGATGATTAGCTACAGATCGCCAACAAGCTACTTCCAGCTTAACAGGATGATTAGCTACCGATCGCCAACAAGCTACTTCAAGATAAACAAGATGATTAGCTACAGATCGCCAACAAGCTACTTCAAGCTATACAAGATGATTAGCTACAGATCGCCAACAAGCTACTTCAAGCTAAACAAGATGATTAGCTACAGATCGCCAACAAGCCACTTTCAGCTAAACAGGATGATTAGCTACAGATCTCCAACAAGCTACTTCAAGCTAAACAGGATGATTAGCTGCAAGATCACCCAGTAGCTACTTCAGGCAAACATCAGCTGCTAGCTAATAGTTGGATATCGCTACTTCAAGATATCGCCGACTAGCTACTTCAGGTAAACGTGATGATTAGCTGCGACATCGCCCAGTAGCTACAGTACCTCCAGCTACCGCCTATGTGCTTACCCGCATCCGTGGTTAGGGCTGATGGCGGCTCGTGATGAGCTACTGCCTTCGTATGAGGTTCTCCGAGGTCCTGCTCTGTATTAATAATGCAGCCAATCCATACAGTGACATGGCCAAGGCAGACCCTGTTGACGAGCTCTGACAGCGCACGCACACACACGCACGCAGCTATGGAAACACCGCAGTGTGCTTCTTCTGAAGAGCGCTGGGCTGCAGATGAGAGCCATGGCGAACAGAAAACACGCATAGCAATTATTTGGTTGTCATGAGAGCGAGGGAGGCTGGGCAAAACACAAGCTGCCAGATGCCAGGCGGTCTAACAGATGTGTACTTTAGCGATTCACAGGTGTCAAAGCAACAGCAGACTTGTTGGAAAAGCCAAATTAACCAATAATGCTTTTAAACATCCTATAAGCAGCATGTAAGATGGTGACCTAGATCCAATATGGCCTGGAGATGCATCAGAGACGCGTTCATCTTCATAAAATGTTCTAGTCAACGATGCCATCATGTCATACCCACTGTGAAGGCCAGCAGTTCGTCTATCACAGTGCGATCGCAATCACGTTCACACCGTCTAATCCATGGAGTGATGGTACATAGCTATCTAGCAGCGCGACCTTGTCAGATATCATTCGATTGTATTTCACCTCAACAAAACACAAACTATCACCGCATCGTATGCGTCTATGCTGTCAGCTAGCAATACACAAAAAACTGACTGAATGCGAGGTGCTACTACCACTTCTTCTCTCTTCATTTACCACCGCATCTTGCCCCCCCAACCCTCCCAAACAATGACTGAAGTTGTACAGGCGTGGGATGCCTGGTCTCATCTATCCAAAGAGGAGCCTGGATCCCGGCCCCCCCTAGGGGGGACCACGGCTCTACATGTATTCCTGCCTTGGGGAAGAACAACAGCTCCAACACTTAAACTGACACACATGGATGCGATCACGCACACACACACACACACACGCACACACACACACACAAGGCTGTCGTCACCCCCATGGGCAGTGATGCTGAGCCATGGACAGAGAGTGTTACGCCAATGGAAGTTGGACATATTTAATGGTCACATGGTTCACGGAGAGGCAAAACAGTTCCAGGAAGTGCTTGGTGGGCAGTTACTAGCCCTGGAGCATCATCCTGCCTTGAAACTTGTCCTTCATACATTGCCAACCAATCAACGAGAAGAATAGATTTATGGAGTCTTTACCACCGAGATGAAAGCGTCTTTTTACGGCTTTTTATGTCATGTTTTTTTACCCCGGGAGAGTCTCTCCCTTCCTCCTTTGTCCCGTAAAACAGTGGGAGGAGATGTTGAGTCAGGTTTTTCTTTCAGGAAACATGTTGCAAATTGTGCAAGGCTCACTTGTCATCACTTTGCTAATTATTTAGAGGATGAGGTTTAGTAAATGGCAGTTCACAAGTCACGCTATTGTTTTTAACTCCCTCTTGATGTCAACTGTGAATACAATATGATTTCCACGGTAACCCCAACATCACATCAGCAAGCAGTAGCCCAAAACAAGATATACCTTTTCTTAAAGTGGTCAGTGGAATGTGCACAGACGTTCTACCTTCAGAAAGCACTAAGCACTGAAAAATATTAATTTCATCATCCATGTACATAAATAGCTCAGTAATAATAATGTGTGGCACAAACTGGGTTAAGAGTGCTATGCAGGCCTACATTCAGGCTCCCATTGCTTAAAACAATACAGAATACAACACAATCCAAGCTACAGATGGTTTCATTTACTAGAATTGTGTGCGCACGTGAAACATGGCCACTATTAGCACGCTGTAAACTCTCATCACGTGTTGCATTAGAACCATCCCGCACGCATAAAGGTGACACAGGATTTTGGGGATTTACATTGAATGTCAATGTCTGCATATAAATCAAAAGTGTTCATGCACACTAGATTGACAAAGTATTGTTGGAAAAGTATATATTCTGAATAGGATTGCAGCCCGAGTGAGTACATTTATATAAAATATTGAGAGGGATCTTTTAGGGTTATATCCTCAGGAAATACAAACTGAGCCCTGACATTATACGGATGGGAGATGTTGGAGTACAGCTGACATTGTGAAGACGTCAGAGGAACTTCACTTGGAGATGAAAACCACACAAAACATATTTTCATGCCGTGCTCTTGATCCCAACCAAACACGCAGAGACGACAGAGAGCTTCTTGTTTCATTCAGACAGATCTCTCTCTCCTGTGAGCTCAGTGGCTCAAGGCAACAGTGATGACTGGCAACAATAGCAATGTTGTTCGGACACAGTCATGCAACACACAGGAATATCTGGCTCTGTTTGCCCCCTTGTTCAAACAAGGAACACTTAAAGACAAGTTGTTGCCATCGAGGATCAATGTGACTGCTATCCAGGCCAATAGATAGAATGCCTTATAACTCAGCCTTAAATACCCATAAAACACTTGGATAATGATCTACTTGGATCAATTAGCAATAACTATTTCCAGAAAGGGAAATGCGGAACAGAGGAAATAAATGGAGGAGACCATTCCAGACATTTGAATCTCTAAAACGTTTAACCAGACAAGCCACAGGGACCAACCAATCAGCAGATAGAGTCAGCTACCAGCAAGTACAATATGGATGCAGGAATCCTGGTTCAGATTAACAAACTGTCGTTGTACACCTTCAAAACCGAAAAATAGATTTAAAAGAATCCAGAATCATAAATTAAACATGATATACAGTATTTTTCCAAGACATAAAACAATAGGCATAAAAATCCCCGGGCACCATTTAGAAAGCGAAACAGGGCAGCAGGACATAGGAAATGAGACGTATGTAGATGTGTCCTGTTGTGGCCCCCCCATCCATTACGAGAGTAGGTGTGTGTGTGTGAATCGGTGAATGTGAGGAAATCTTGTACATCGCTTTGAGTGGCCGGAAGGTCAGAAAAGCGCTATATCAATACAGTCCATTTAAAGTCTAACTGCACCCCAGCTCTGAGCCTGACTCCACCCACTACAACTTTGAGAAATGCGTCAAAGACCTGAGTGAGGGGAGGGGAGGGGCTGACATTAACCCACATTAACGTTAACATTTATATTTGATGATGTTTGAGCGTACTAAGTGTACCGATGAAAACCAGCCAGGTCCTGGGGTGATTTTTAACAGATATGACTAGGCCTGTCACAATAACAGTTTTTTGTTGGTCGATATATTGTCACAGAAATAATCGCGATAAATAATATTATTGTGATTTTAAGGTCAGAACAGAAAAGGGTGGAATGGCTGACTAAATAATCCAGTGTGAAGCAGTCAACAAGGAAAGCAGGGAGAGAGGTAGTTTAACTGAAACACGGAACCGTTTAATATATAGTAACCTACTATTGTCGCTACAAAACATTGCGCCATAAAAACAAGCATTAAAACACTTATGGATGCTTGCAAAAAAAAAATACAAATTCCAGTTGAATTTGAAACATGCAGGGTGGCAGATCTCCAGGACCAGGACTGGGGAAACACTCCGCTGCGAAAAGGCTGCTGGCCCAGATGGAAACAGCACGGGCCCACGAGGACCGACGGTGTTAATCCAATTAGCGGGCAGAGAGCCGGTCGGCCGGCGCAGAGAGGCGATAAACGTCCTCATCCATCACGCGGTGAGAGCCTGCCGCTGGCTACGCACGCTCTGGGGAGGGCAGAGGACGTCCATCATGAGGCAGTACACAACACACACTGACCCCACAACACACACGGACCCCACACACTGACCACACAACACACACGGACTACACACACTGACCCCACAACACACACGGACCACACAACACACACGGACTACACACACTGACCCCACAACACACACTGACCACACAACACACACTGACCACACAACACACACAAGCCCGCATTTAGGAGGATGAAGGACATCCCTACAAGGAGGGATGCATGCCTGCAACTCTGCGGACCTGGCACCACTGCCGTGCCACACTGGGTTTGTGTCCTTTTCACGTGATGTTCAGCTTGCTGAAGGAGGACTGTGACTGCCTTGTTAAAAACACTGCAGGCGGGGCACGCTCTGCATTTTCTGTCTCGTGAACATTTTGCTTAGTTTGAAGGTCACCCATGCAGGTCCAGCGCATTCAATCGATCCGACAGTGTTGTCAAACACTAGGCCTATACTAGCCTACGCTAGCTCTAGGCTACAGTAGCCTATAACATACAGCCTAGGGCTAGGCTACTGAATGTAATGTTGTTGCTCTCCTGAATGTGTTGTCATAGAGGTAGGCTATGTTGATGATTCTACTGAACTGTCCTAAAACATGCACGACAGGTTAAAGCCAGTGGTTCTCAAACTGGGGGTCGCAAGACACAGAGGAGGGGGTCACAAGATAATTTTCAGAAATTAAATAACAATTTAAAATTATTAAAATGGCATAGTTTAGCCATCATTGTTAGTAGTACTATAGTTTATACATTACTTCTACTACTACTACTTGATGTATTCTGCTACTAGCCTGTATTAAAATACTATCACATAATAATATGGAGGCCGTTTATTCTTCTACCACCTCTGGGGATAGCGGGGGTTGTGAGTCCCTGGCACTGTTAATTTGGGGGGTCGCGAGCTGAAAAGTTTGAGAACCCTAGCCTAAGCCTGCTGCACAATCAATGCAGTCAATGCAATGTGTATCATTAAGAAATTACATAGGCTACAGTAGAGGGAATAGGGAATGAGCTGATAAAACATATGTATTGGTTGGTTTAGGTTATTATAATGTTACTTGCATAAATTAGTCTATTTATATCAATACTTACCTTTTTATTAAAACATTTTTTTTATTCAGCACATCTTAACAATACCGATCAATCAATCAATCAATCTTTATTTATTTAGCACTTTTCATACAAATTAATGTAACACAAAGTGCTTCACACTACGTCATTAAAAACAATTCAAAATGAGTAAAAACAATACAATATATA
>JAODOY010006134.1:0-10044 GCA_025399855.1 Forbesichthys papilliferus | reverse complement strand
GTCCAATATGAATGTCAGTTGAAAATGTGTTGTTTTCATATGTTATGAATATATTTTAATGCCTTTTCCCATAACCTGTGTGATTTTAAAATATTGAAATGAATACCGACATTGCAATTTTCATGATCAATATCACATTTGATCAATATCACATTTGATCAATATCACATTTGATCAATATCATGACCCCTACCAGAGACATTAAAAAGGTAGAAGATTTGACCGTGGGTGAGTCAACAGTGCACTCAAATGAGCCAGTGCAGAAGGAACCATGCAGGTGCGCACTACATTTAACTGTCCTAAAAACATGCATGACATTATGTCAATAATAGTACTCAATGGCTCAGCCAAGGTAGGCACTACCTAACCTGACCCCAAAATATAACATTGGCTACAATGTACTAGAAAGCAAAAAAATCATAAACATAACAGAAATGTGTCATATCACAGAGTGAGTATGACCACCATTTATTAGAATATTAAACCACACAAACAACTGAGAGAGTCTTATCATTGTGTTGCTCAAACTGACAGCATCTTACAATGAATAATGTGCACTTGTTTATAGGGAGGCCACAAGACTCCCATTTGGAATGCAGTTTATTTCTAACCAATGTTATCTGACATAACAGCCTAACCCTGAAAAATATTGGTTTTCAAAATATATGCAAACAGTCAGTATATCAGCACTACTGTAGAATGACTATTAAGCAACAAGATGGAATGGATATTTGATTATTTGACATTATGTCACAGTTTTCGAAGTATTTCCACAACACACTTTAAGTCGATTACCTTCTTAAATCGAAAATGTAGACAAAGTCAGCAATTGTTAACTTGCTTAGAAGGTATAACAAAGCTCTTGTGAGTAGAAATGCTTGACCAGACAATTACATTTACTCCATCCACTCCATCCTAACATTACAAAAAAGAGCCAAAGATGTGCTAACTGCTCTGCTATTATGACACCTTTCTTATAGTAACATTTGAGAGTGAAGGATTATGTTTTCTCCTTACATTTGCCAATGATGTGACATAATGTCAATCTATTGGTCCATGAATGGAGAAGACAAACGCCATTTAATTACATACCTCTCTCAATTCCAATCTCTGGGCAACTGCCTCCAAACATTCCTGTCCAGTGCTTTCCACAGAAAGTGTAAACTCAACAAACTCTCCATTGAGCAACTGAATCCGAGTGACCAGACAACTCTTGCTTGAAACTGTATACCTTCGGGTCCTTTTGAGTTTTAAGCCAAATGGCAAGGGCATGTTTTACACTCCGTGCAAGCTCAATCCAGTAAAATCAGTATCGGTGTCCCGTCAAATACAGAGTTAATGTTATCCCATTTGGTAGTTTGGCTCATCGTCATCAAACAGACCTGAAATGGACAGACAGGGAAATAATTTTAGACCACCATAGTGAAATGCAAACCATCTGGATTTGCATGAACCATTTCAAATCACATGCATCAATCACCCTGTTTGGTTATCCTGTGTTTTTACCAGCAAACTGGAGCTACTGTACCTAGACAGTAGGACTACTGTAATTAAAATGTAAAGTTTACCTCTATATTATAGATGCCCTGATAGACAAACACGGGATTTAGAGTGATCCTCTTGAACATTAACATTTTAATTATTGGCTACATTTACTACCTACCGGTAGTGCAACTCATACAGGTTCTTATTTATGCTAATAATCTGAGTAAATACTAATCTAACTATTTGTATTAGCAATTGTGAAAGTTATTTTCAAAGCATGTGCTAGTATAATATCGTTCCCGGGAATACCCACATTCAATCACGGTAGAAACCCAATTACACTTGCAACATCAACCTGGCTGTAACTGCCAAAGATACACACCAATACAAATCCCCTGCTGCTTTTAACGTCTGGGTTGCACCATCCACTTTATTATTTCACAAATGCTACAAAGATGTATACTAACTTTTAGCGTCCTAGCAATTCAATTTTAATTAAAGGCTGAGTTTGTATATTTATATAAATTAACAAGTTATCACTCTAAAGTTGTATTCCATAGTTATTATGCAACATATTTAGAGTTAGCTTGTTAGCTAGTACGTTATTCCAGTAAATAGACCAACCCGTAGCAAAGCTGACGTCGCCGGTAAAAGAACAGAAGAAGTTGTAGATATATTGCATATAACCATTAACTGCACTCATTAAATGCTAGTCAGTCCCGTTCCGATTCGATAATCACAGGTTTGGCCATCTGGTCAAGTTTGTTGTTTACTGTGGGGTTTAAACAAAAGAGCTACACATCTTTAAAGTTAGTTCCAGGCTTTAAACTAGCGTAGAGCTCCATGATTCCCGTCTGACTTCTATCCAGTGAAGTTCCAGGCGTGCTTCACTTCCTGGGGCCAACACGGCTGCAAGGATTATATTATACATCCGCGACCGCTAAGTTTTTGTTAGCAATTATGCTATACCATTTATTGCCAAGTTAAATTGGTTCTAAGTATTGTTCAAAATACTTTCGATAAATAATCATTTAAAATGTGTTTCGTAGAAATAGGAAGGTTGTTTTAAATCGCATAGTGCCTAACTGCGGCGGGATACATTACCGCTTTAGGGACATGACATCAGATAGCTGGAATGCTAGGCAGTAGGCAGTGAAAATGCCACAATTGGGACAGCTGTCTGGAAATGCTGGACACAGAAGTGTATGTTTATGCTTTTCTCGTCGATTGTACCGTTTTTATGCTTATATTTATTCGTTTATTCGATTTCGGATTCACTTGCAATTTGGATTGGCATAAAAGGACAGACCTTATTCACAACCCAAAGTTGAAAATGTTTATTGCATTGCTTAAATACAATTAATTGCTCACGGTTGAATTGCTTAAGATATAATGAGATAGCAATTAGTGAAAAACGCTTTTCTGAAACAGTAACTACAGAATAACTGTATTAGGAAAATACTCTTTAAAAAAAAAATAATAACCTGAGAGGACTACAGTCATTTTCACCAATATGGCAAATTACATCATATTCTTTTAGAGTAACAGGCTACATTGTTTGCAAATCAGTTAAACTACAGTAAAAACTATATACAATATTAATATCTGACATCAGTGCATGGTCTATGGGCAATACTTTCCAGTTCCAAATTCCAAATAATCAGTTAGTTACTATGGGGAAACACAAAAATATTGTGTGGCACACCCATTTGCACCCTATTATTGACCATCTGCTGCTCATATTTTTTTTTTCTTTCAGAAACTACAGTTGAAAACAAATCATACTGATATAAGTCTAAACCACACTTCACAATATTTGTTATGAAAAGATAATTTTCACACTTTTATTTGCAACAATGACCTTTAGAAGTTAAGTTACGACAGCCATTAAACGGCATACCAAACCCTGAATAGTCAAATGTAACAGCATCAAAATTCATCATCGCTGACGCTGAGGGAGTCAAAAGCATTTTTCTCATTTGTGGTCCCATTGTTATAATTAGGGGTTGTGCCGGACACATGCAACGTGTTTGATAAACCTTTACCCAGATCCTCCAGTTCTGTAGACAATTCATCGTATTTGTTTGGAACTGGCTTTGGATTATGGAAAACATCACTAATGCTAGTAGCCCCTTGAATATCCTGACTGACATTTTCTGTGAACGCGACAGTGGTGACCTTGTTGTGATGGACGCCAGTCTCCTCGCCGATGCGTTCGTGTACACCGTGATGGACGCCAGTCTCCTCACCGATGTGTTGGTTCACACCGTGATGGACGCCGGTGTCCTCGCCAATGCGTTGGTTCACACCGTGATGGACGCCGGTGTCCTCGCCGATGCGTTGGTTCACACCATGATGGACGAGAGTCTCCTCACTGATGCGTTTGTTCACACCGTGATGGATGCTGGTCTCCTCACCGGTGCTCGGGTGTCGGTTCACAACATCGCTGAGCCCAGGGGGACCGGAGCCCTTGATGTGGCCGTCCGTGTTCTCCTGACTAGGGGTAACAGTCCTCTCTGGGGATTTGCAATGTGGTGGCATAAACAGAACAGCGCCCTCTGTGAAGTCACGGTCAATAATGCGTGATGTGTAAGGGAAGTAATCGTCGTCATTTCTTTCCGGTGATTTTAAAACACCTGATTCGCTTGGTAGGCGCATACGATTGGGATATCTGTAATTTCTCCCAGCCTCTATGCAGGAAACAGGAGTCTCAACTGGAACATCAAAATCTTTACGTAGATCTTCCAATAGGTGGCGCATTTCACCCTTAAGAAAACAAGACATTGGTTGCATGAGAAAATGCATATCTGTAACTGTTTGGTAAAGGTAGTTAGCATCACTTCTGGGAAAAGTAACAATCTGGTGTGGTTCTAATAGAATCTTCAGGTACACATTTTGTACTAAAAACCTGTGCGCTCACCTCATCAAGTTGATGCCTATTCATAATAATGTGGTGCTCGAACACTCGGTCTAGTACCCTGGTTAGAGAAAAATACACACGAGAAACAATCCATCAGTGAAAGGGTATGCTTCTCATAGCCTCATACAATCTTCACTTCACTCGCTTTTTGCGGCATAATCAAAGAAAATATAAGTAATATCCCCCAAAAAATGTACCTGTCAGCGAAGACCTCCTTTGACAAAATATCATTTGTAACATCAGCAAGAAACTTGAGGTACATTAACTCCTCCTCCCTGTTAAGGACATGGGGTTATTCACTTTGCAGAGGCTACATTATTTCAACAGGCACTCACTGAAATGTAACAGGCTTTTAAAAAAGAATCTGCATCTAATGAGCCAGTAAGAGCAGGATCAACACACATACCATAATATGCTTAAACTAGAACTTACTCTGCAGATGTTTTCGCCATAATAGGAGACTTAATGCCTTCAGGTGATGCCCTAGAAGGCAAAAATTTGTTTTAAGAATAATTTCGTTTTTAAAAAGACATGCTGCAGTATCATATCATTATATAGTCGAAAATTATTACTTCGTATGTTTACCTTGTTGAAGAATAATGAAAAGCACGGCTTCTGTACTTCTGTTTGTTAGCGATGGAAACATTTAAGCCATTGCACTCGTCATCAGACGGCTGATGTGGAGTACTAAATCCCTGTAAAACAAAAGCAACCGATATAAAGGAAGCAATAGAAAATGTACTAACAATTAAAGACTTCTACAGTATACACTATATAGCATTGGACACATACAGCAGTATCAGATATACAGTAGTAACTGATAGTATAGATCACAATGTGTAGAGTTGTACTAGACTATTTTGTATCTATCATATCTTAACATGCACATTGTGTGTTTATTGAAAAGGATTTAGTAATTGTGCCTTTAGTTTTCGTAATCATGATTAAAATCGTCCACTTCTACTCGTGTTTACCTGAGGTGGATCATCAAATTCAGTTGTTGAGTATTCGTCGGCTTGTGTGCTTAGAAAAAAAAGTGTAAAGCTGGTTTATTAAAAAATAAATAAAATAAAAAATAGATTATCTCAAAAGCGAAAATGATTTAAGTATAGGATAGATACCTTCCATTATATGTCTGTTGTCGTGGTAGCCCGTGTTTGGCGCCATGCTGGCCTGGCTTCGTCTGCGGAGCTGTGTAATAACGATACTTTGACAGGTAGGAATTTTTATCTGATTTGAGTATCTTGGGTGTGAAGGCTGTATCGTGCGTGAAGCAGTGAGAATGTTTGTGGAGCAGGTCCCCACCATAAGTCTTCTGAACAGGGTCCTGGAAAGTCTGGTACACACTCTGGGTATCTGCTGTTGCAGAGGACTGTGCTGACTGCTGCCTGCGAGGTGTTCCTTCAGAGGTCCTCCTGTAGCTCATCTCAGACGAAGGGCGAATTGGCTGAGAATCGTTTCGAGATTTAGGTGAAGCATACACTATCTGCTTTAAGTGAAAGGAAGTGTTGAGCCTCGGCCTGGAGATCATGGAACCCCTTCCCTGTGAACACAGCACAGTCAGTCATTACAGAGTGACACTGGAGTAAAATAGTTTCGGAGTGACACCTACAAACCATGCATCAACTTTGCCGCAGGGTGAAACTGCAAGGTGCGTTAATGAAAATAATGAAAGGGTGTAAATAGACTGCTTTTATATAGCGCTTTACAGTATTTCATACACACATTCATACACTGATGGTGTTTGCTGCCATGCAAGGTGCGACCAACCACCCCAGTTGGTAGGTGGGGTTCAAACCCACAACCTTCCAGCTGGGAGCCTAACACCCAGACCACTAGACAATCCTGCCCCCTTGATTGACTATATGCCATATTATAAAACACATGATCCCCTGTATAGTTTATCTTTACAATTCATCTTTCTCATTCATACCTGGGTTGAAGACCAAGAGGACAGACGGTTCCGCTGTGAGAGAGACGGGTCTGACTCATGATGGCCGCCTGCCTTCAACCTCTCTCGCTTTATCTGGTCATTGTCTGCAAATATGTGATCATAATTTTAAGAAATGAATACAAACACAGTGTCTGTGTTATTTAATTATTACTGAGTGAAATTAATTACATTCCTCAGTTACTGTATGTCAAAATGGGTAATATTCTTTGAAAATCTAAAACTTACACCTTACGCTGCACTTCAAGCTTTTCGGCACTGAGGCATCAATGGCAGCTATAAAAATGAAATACATAAATAAACAAGTGAAAGCAGATGGCAATATATGTGAATGTCAATAGGATTTGTCAGTGTGACCAATCCAGTTTATTAAACATTCACGGAAAGCTGTCAGAATCCCCACCTTTAGCCGAGTAGATCTTTTTGTAATGAGAAAGCATGTGGTCTGTAACGATCGACTGAGTCATCCAACTGGATGACCCAGGGCAGAAAGCTGCAAATACCAAAAGACCACCAAAATCTACAGTTAAGCTTGTATGCATATTATATCTTGCGTTTTTTTTTTATGTCATTGGAAATAGACTTACGGCTTTGCTTTGAACTCTGTGACCTGACACTATTCATGCTACACCCAGACACAGGCGATGCTTTCCCTACAGATAGAGAGACATGCTCAACACAAATACACAATACCGGTACTTTATAATACACAATAGGACCAACAGAACTACAGAGCTAGCTACTGTAATGTACCAGTAGGATACCGCACAGTAATTCCACACATATCAAACCACAGCAATTTGAAGTTACAACTGCTTTTACAATTGCATCATAAACCACATTCAACAATCGTACGGCAATTTACCACGATATGAGCATGTGTTAGTTGATTTATTTCACCATAACAAACGTAACACAATTACCTCTTTTGGACTCCATGATAACATTATTGTATCCCATTTTCTTCAGACACATTCGAGCATTTTAATAGCTTTAAAAGCTTTGTGTTAATTAAATGTTCATTAAAAAAAAGTTTAAAAAAAACTAACATATTCTCATCAGATGGATTAGTTAGCAAGCTAGCATTAGCACAAAGGAGTAAGCTTCCCTGTCGCCATGCTCGTTGCTATGATTGAGGGGAGTGTCTGTAGTTTGCCAACTGGCGCATGCGTAGTAAAGGTGAAAATACTTCAGTTGATTTACATTGTTTCATGTACGGTAGCCTATTTCTTTTTTATTTTGTATATTATTAATTTATACTCCCCTACAACAACAAATTATTTCAGATAACCCATAAATGGTTTTCGTCGTTTTGAGTTGTTTTTAGCCTACTGCTCATAAAACATGTTAGGTGGTGAAATTGCAAATATGACATAATATGACAATAAATCTATTTATCTATTATCTATTTTTTTCCATTCTACTTGTACAAACACTTTAAATAGTGCCTTTCTCTTATAACTAAACACACCCTGCAGCTCTATTCAAATGTGTTCTTATCAATGTATATATCTTGATAGTGTGGAAACCCAACATGGGAGACATTAATTTGAGAACACTTCTCATATAATCTGTCAACCGTATATTATAAATAGTGCTATGTTCCTTCTATTGTTGGATGGAACTTTTGACCCAAACCACTTACCAAAAAAGTATTGTGCTGTTTTTTATCATATGAAAACCCTGTAGGTGAAAAAGCTTAAAAAGAATAAACATATATAACCTATCCACTATTTAAGGCTTTTTGCACATTCATTATTTTGTTTCATTGTATAACATGTACAGTAACCACTAGTCAATAAATGAACATCAATCCACATTGCACAGTATGGATAGAACTAAACCAACTATAGGACCTTTCCTTTATAGGTTAAGTACATTTGAGAATTCATAAAGGCATGAGATGTACTGCATACTTTTCCAAGATGCCGCTATCAAATTGTAACATTTTTTTTTCTTCTTCAGAATTTAGGCTAATATACATCTTTTTTATTGGCTCGTTTATATTCTCAACTCCCTAAATGTACCCTTGGTGGATTAGCCTAAGACACGAGGAGTTTGTCTATTCTTTTCACGTTTTAAAATATTATATACTGTCGCCTGTGATGATGTAATGGGGTGTCTCTGCCGCTGACATTGAATACAGACTAGGCGTATAAATTACTCTCTCTGCACTCGCACCATGTGCTTGGAAGCCGGTGTCCTTTATCGATGAGTGGATGATTGTATTTTTGATGATATTTAGAACCCACACCCATTAAGAGTAAGTATTACATTAAAACTGAATGGTAGGCTATTGTTAACAAAAAAAATCTATTGAATTCACTATTGAAAATCTTGAATTTTAATATTAGACCAAGTCACGCGATGCGGTAGGTGGAACCGAACCATGAAAGAACGTCGTGCACGCGTAAAGTTCGCTTTGTGGCACATTCCACCTGACCGGACCATCATGTGAGGGATGGGATGGGATGGGATAGACTGGTCTTCCAAATGGTCCATCTGCTCAGCAGATCGTCTCTTAAGTAGCCTAGCGTGCCGAGGTGTCAACCCAACATCACTAGGCAGTGCGCTTTCGCATTTCATTCTCTCTGTGTAGCCTGTCTATGCTGTGCAAAAAAAAAATGTTTTTTTTACAGTTATGAGAATGATAATCTGGCTGTTTTGCTATAGCCTACTCGAGTCTGTTTTTCTTTCTTGATAGCAACGATAGCAATGAAATTTCCAATTGAAAACCCGAGGAAACAAGTGAACTGGGACCCTGTACAAGGTTAGTAAATACGGGTTGTTTTGTTACGGACAATATATTTACTTAAAAGTACATTTAATGTAAAGTAATAGACCTATGTATTTATATCAGAGATTACTTGATCTCAGACGCAGTGTAACCACATTCTCTCAGTCTGTTTTGCCTATGGGTTGTCGCTCAGACAAAAAAAAAAAAGACAGAAAAAGCACAGCGAATTGAAAAATTTTCTACAGATTTTTTATCAAATTATTTATGGAATACAACTTAATTTTCACATAATGGATAATGTATTTTAAGGTATCTGCGGGTATAATTGCTTTGTCAACCTCCACCCAACACCGTGCTCAGCTGTGATGGGCGGCTGGGTGGGTGGGTGCGTGCGTGCAGCGACCCCAGGAGGCCGTCCCTCTTTGAGAGGAGTGCATCTGGAGACAACATAACCTCCCCCCCGCCACGCCTCGTATCTCTTTGTAGGACCAGGGGGATTATTAACTGGGCAGTGAGCCAAGATTAACCAATCGAAATTTACATTACATTTGTTTTTGTTTTAGATTTTAGGTTTTTGCTCTGCTTCTGCTGTGTAAAGAAGAAACATAACGTCCACACTACCACGGTGGTCGGTGTTATTAAGTGGCTATGCTAATTACACATTATGATGTATTCATTACCACATTTAGTGGTGTTAAACACAGTGTGCATGCTGCTGTTTAAAAAACTATTTATTTTTGGAGGGAATTTTATTTTTTATATGGACGTGAAGTTGTCTAGTCAGCACAACTGAAGTGTGTTTCTCCTTGTCTGATATGCAGGTTTAGAAAATGTAGTAGAGTATTGCTCTCCACACGGACATGATCTAATTTGTAAAAATCAATGTGGGGTGGTTTCACCGGTGTGAAATAACCATGTTATTTTACATTAACCTAATGCCGTGAATTAAAA
>JAODOY010006133.1:0-10045 GCA_025399855.1 Forbesichthys papilliferus | reverse complement strand
AACTCTATGGGAGAAGTACCAGAGACATTATATAGAGGAGACAGACCACTTAGAGAGTCCTCAATAGAACTCTATGTAAGACGTACCAGAGACATTATATAGAGGAGACAGACCACTTAGAGAGAGTCCTCAACAGAACTCTAACACTAACGTGAAGGTAAGGTTACAGAGCCCTGAAGATCTAGCCCATCTGTAAGCATCCATTAGCACGGCAACTGACCACTACCTATTCCTCATACTTAATAATAGTAGTCATTGTTAAGTCACTGTGGTAAAAGTTCAAATAATTCAGATTGTATACTCTGTAATACCTGTCAAGTATTCATGGTTTCAGAATATGTGTACTCCAAGAAGAACAGTGTGTTTTTTGTTTGTTTGTTTGAAACCACTACAAAATTCCATTTGTTTAGTCCGGAGCACATGACTGGACAAAGGGCACACACTCTTGTGCAAAATGCAATGACTATATCTGGCTTATCTGTCTTTTCTCAGTTCTGCATCACAGTTAGGCCTAGATTCTACATTTAGGAAGTGAAATGGCACATTACTTACACCAGGGTTGGGCAACCCTGGTCATGGAGGGCCACTGTTCTGCATGTTGTAGACGTCTCCCTGCTCCAACACACCCGATTCACATGAATGTGTTGTTAGAAGCCTGATAACGATTCATTAGAACCAGGTGTGTTGGAGCAGGGAGATCATTTGTGTTCTGTGTATAATACTGCTATTCACAATATATCTTCTTTAAATTATGGAATAAATATGTGACTGATTGGGTAAACACGCGTTGCTGAAATCACACGTTTGGGCAACAGACTGTTATGCGATAACAGGCAAAACACTGCAATATTGTTTTTTAATCAAATTTGTGGAGTTGGTGTATAATTTAGTTATAACATTGCCAGCTGCTTTCACCCAGACAGACATTATGGTATAAGCGAAATATAAAGATTTAGTGACAAAACGGGTTCTTGTCACTACGTCTCCACCTTCTAGTAAAATCAGATGGCTAACACTACCAATAGATATGCTAACAAGCTAGTTTTGATAGTAGCTAATAAACAAATATTTATTGACCACCCGTCCACAATAAAGAACCAATTTAAAGTAAACATGCACATACATACATACATACATACATACATACATACATACATACATACATACATACATACATACCTACCTATCTTTATTTTATTTATTTAAACGGGTGATAGCGAATACGACAACATCTCAATGTTGTTACCGTAGCTAACTATACACATAACTTGATCAGCAGTGTGTTGTTTTTGTTAGCGTTAGCCTGTTTTGTTTTGTACTGTCACTACACCAGCCAGATACATTAAACATTGACGTCAAAGACGGGTGCAAGACTACAATTGTTCCGATTAAAAAACAGAATAGAAATAGAAATATACCCACTTACACGAACGTGTTTACCAGTGAACTTACTTGATTAGAGCAGCATCATTGCCTCAGCGAGTCTTCCGGGATCCTCACCGGCAGGTAGGAACTGAGCCTCTGCGCTTCCGTAGACACCAGCTTACCCAGAAATGTTATGCCATTTCTTAAATGTGTATATTATTTCTTGCATGTTCTTTTTGCCACACTGAAATTGAACCTATGTTCATTTGTTTTTTTTTGCTTGTCATGAAACTACAAGTTTTTGGGAAAATATTACAGCATTTTATAAGGGGATATTCTGTTAACATTTGTGAGAAAGATATGCCTAATTACTACATTTTAATGTAAATATTCAGGCCTTTGTTTCTCTGTGAACCTTCTCTTATTAATACTTGGTACATTTCATTTAAATTTCACAAAGCAAATTTTCAAAGGGTCGTCCTAATTTTATATTGTTTTGGTATAACTTAATTTGTTTATTGAGTCCTTAGAAATGAAGAAGCCTCACATATTGCACATGTATGAAGAATTGTGTAGTAAGTAATACATATACTTAGGTATTCTGTAATTAATGTGCATTGTCTAGCTGATGTAATAGCTGAATTGATGTATTGTTACTTGTTCAATAAAAATACAAATAATTGTACAATATATTTGTAACATGTACAGTGAGTGTTACTGTACGAATAAGTATCAATATAGTAATTATATATCCAATATTTTTGAGGCACTTTGATGTGTTTTCTTTGTGTGCGCGTGCGTGTGAGAATCTGTGTGCACGCATTGTGTGTGTGTGCTTTTATGTTGCTTACAAGAAAATATAAAAACAGTTTAAATTTGTAGCTACTGGTATGTTTCACTGAAACAGGGCACAATGTAAACCAGCTTCTTCCTCGGGTCCAAAATCCTATGCCTACCTACTGTATGGTTGGCTTCACCATGGGTGTTTCTGGGTGGAAGGGCATCACATCTTGGCACGCTTATCAATCCTATTGTAGGATGTTCTGTCATATATGCAAATGCCCATTTCAGTTGCCTGTGTATTTGTTAGGCTACTATAATAATGTTGGCACCATAGAAATTATAATTAACATGTATATAAACACACACACACTGTACTGTATTTGCCTTTACAGTATACTTTACATTACACTTTTAAGGAGAACTAGAAAATGTTTCACTTTTTAGGAGAACAAAACATTTTTTATTTTTAATTGCCGTTCACTTTAAAACAAAAACATTAGATTGAGAAACCAAGGAATGAAGGAAACAAATAAGCAAATAGTTTATTGACATATTTCCATGGTTGTTGTCAGTTGATCTTGAAGGGGAGGGAGATGGCGAGAGATAGTAGCTTCAAGCCAGAGAATGAACCAGGAACACTTTGGTTCCAATTGTACAAACAACACAAATTTAGACATTCTGTGGCACGTTTATAAACCTATTAAAGAAAATGTATCATACTTTATGTTCATTAAATGGTTCAAATAAATTAAGTCAATGACATTTGTCAAGTGTCAAACAATTAAGGTAAAACATAACAAATATATTGCTGTCCAGAGTCAAAGTCAACGTTTTTTGTTTGAAACGGCATCAAGACTCAGACAATCTATAGCAAGAGAAAGAGAATTGCTATGGTGGACGGTGGTGGTCCTACTGTGTTATCGGTTTGTGACAAATACAGAGTAAGCCTAACTTCAGTCAATTATAGAGAGTATTTAAAGTACAAAAAGCATACAACTTCTCTAGTCATATATTTTGAATTAGAATAGAAAAATAGCTCTTACAGATCTATAACATACCATTTTTGAACAATTAAAAAATAAGACAATAAAAAAATGTGTACATACAAAGGAGGAACCAGAAAAACCTAAATAAATTGCCACTAGACTAATATAAGGATTAAAAGCATAATAATTATTCCCTAACAAATTCTGTGAAATAGGTGAGGCAATTAGGGTATTTAAAAAAATATTAGAAGCAGCACTACTTTTAGATAAATTGTCTAACAATATTAAAATAATAAAGTATTGGGCTGCATCTAACAGTACACATACACTATTGGTATTCACGATACTGTATGTGGGTTCAATTAAAGTTAATAATATATAGAATTTTTCTTAATTAATTTAAAGTTGTATTTTCTCTCTTCTACCAACAGATGGCAGAAAGCGCACCTATCATTGACTGATCAAAAGTCCACTTGAATGTAACTAATTGCATCTCAAATGTTAATAGATAAAACGAACAATACATAGGTTTGCTTGCACAACGTTTTTTTTTTTTAGTTTTTTTTTTTTTTTTGCAATCTAGATTGAAGAAAACACAAGATTTCTAGCCAGAAACAGTAAATGAGCTGGAAATCAGGATATTAATGAAAGACAGCAGTAATGTTAATATGCGGTTCATTTGGGTCTGGCTATTTTCTGACCGTGGTTATTTCAACTACGAGCAACACGTTGCATACATATGGGATGGTGTGTCAGTAGATTATTCGCTAAACTACATGCTACCCCAGTCAAGACCTTAACCAGTCATCCATCTTCCTCCGTAGTCATCGAATAATAGAGTAGAAGTCAACACCACATTTATTGTGAATCTCTAGTAGCCCTCATTTCGTACTTAGGTATTCACACGCACTGGAACATTCAGCCTGGAGTCCGACTACTGTTTTGATCCTTAACCCTTTAAAAAAACTCTCCTTCTCCTCTCTTGCAACCCACCATCTCCTCCCCCGACACACACAGCTGGCCACCATCTCTCTCAGTTACTCCCTCGTATGTTCTTCTCCTCCTCCTCCTCCTCCTCCTCCTCCTTCTCTAATTGAGTCTTCTTAACAGTCTCCACTGTGCTGCAGACCTCCTCTGATTGGTCAACAGTAGCTGTCTCTGGGTGATCTGAAAAGGCAAGGGATCACAGCCTCAAATAACAAAGTTGTGTCAATGCAATACAATTCATTTAATGCTGGTTTCCCAAAGCAATGCGTTGCTAGGAGGTACACACTCAAATGTCCATTTCAGTATGGATAGAAATGTTCCCTAAAATAAAAGGTACTATGACAGTGAAATACAATTATGGGCGTCCAAGGCCAATATTTTAACATTGCCCCATTTGTATCTGAACACGAATGAATCTGATGAAAACATTGTCTGGATTTATCCATTTCTGGGATTTGAATCACTGTAAGTGTGTATTGGTGTACTGTTGTACAGGGTGTACCAGGTAAGCTACACATTCCAGGCATTTTCCTGCAATATACACAATAGTGTTTTGGCATTGTCATTATTTTACTTAAAAGGAATTGCATTGTAAAGGCTCCATTTAAGGTTACAACCAAAATCATATATTATATATATAACGGAAACTATGTGTTTTCTGTTTCAGTTTATTATCTGCTTCTCAACTCCGGTGTTGCTCAGCGGAAACAAAGACATTTTACAAGTTCCATGTACTGTAGGGCTTTCATATGGAAAAGTTTGTCGTCAGGAGATGCTATTACGGTGCAGTGATTGAAAATAAAAAATGTTTTGGATGTTACAAATCCTCTTCTCTGGAGAAGGAATCGATGACATGATGTAAGGCAGGTTTTACTGTTATAAAACAAATTACATATTAAAAACAGCTGGAAAAAAAAAGTGCTAGACTGACTTATGGTGTCAGTGCTCAGATCTAGGACCTGCCCTCGGGCAGACTTAGACGGGGAAGAGAAGGAGTTACCTTGATGGTAACTGAACTAGACCGTGAGCGCAGAGTATTTTCTCCTGGAGAGGGGGAGGAGGTCTGTTTAGTCGCTGTGACTTATGCAATGGGAGGGAAATCGTTACAAAGACAAAAAAAGAGGAACAGGGAGAAGCTTGCACTCTTTCCTCTTAGATTAATGATTAGCTGGTGCTGTGGAAGAAACAGTTGTAGAAACCACAAGTCCTTCCTAAAGCTGTCAGCAGCATGATCTAAGGTGATCACGTGAAAGAATTATTTGGCTCACTGACTTATATCATCACGACAATGACCAATAATAATTCTCATCATCATAAGCTGCATAGTAGCAGGACTCATGTAATCATGTTAGCGTTGTTATTATTACTGAAAAGCCTTCCCGCGGTTTGTCTCGTCACCACGGCTACCGTCGTGACAGCGGGGCTCTGCAGAGAGGAAGAAGAAGGGCCTCCCGCCTACCTGACCCCCGAAGGCAGTCAGGGTTAGGCATCTTGCTCAGGGACACCTCGACACTTGGTGGCAAATGTGAGGCGACACTTTACAGAGCTTTGATTGGCCGGTGGGTTGGAATAGAGGCATATAAATGCAGTCCATTGGAACCAGCGACTTCTGTGTCTACCCACTGCCGCTCCAAGTGACGGCAGACCCTCTCTCTCCCTCTCTCCCTCTTTCCCTCTCTCTCACCAGTGGGCATGGCTGGGGTAAGCTCCTCCCCCTCCTCTGTATGCCAATGGTGGTCATACTCCTCCCCCTCACAGGGGTCCTCTATAGGAGGGTACACGCCCAGATGCTGCATGTGCGCCTCGGCCATCTTCTGCACAGCTACACAACACACACACACACACACACACACACGTACACGTACACACACACACACACACACACACACACACACACACACACACAGGAACACACACGGGGATAGATGGGAAATGTAGTTTTCAGTTTTACCACGCTTCAACACTCTTGTTTTCATTAGGCTTATTAATTACACCAATGGGAGCAGCAAGCAATTAGCCCACATGCTCACGATGCTAATGATGTAGCCCGTAATAACAACACCGCGGATATTAATTTGTACATAACATAGATAATCTGTCTTTGTGTGCCGTGTGCTTCTGTCCCCTGCTGTTGGCTCCCTCTGTCAACAATGCTGACTCACCCTCGGCTATTTCACCCATATCCTCACATTGCTTCTGTTCTGTCATATTCCCTCCCCCCAGCCATTCTCTAGGTCACCTTGGCCTCCCCACCCCCCCCCCCCTCTCTCTCTCTCTCTCTCAACCTCTCTCTCCCAATCAGGCGGTTTCTCGCTTGCTCTTGAGCACGTTCGCTCAACACGGCGTTGGTTTCATCCGCTAGCTTGCGTTATGATTAGCTTGGTAGGCCCAAACCTTATTGCTTTGTCACTCTCTCTCTGTGTATCTTCGTGTGGAGGGGCTATAGGGTTACGTAGCGGGCCACACACATCCAGAAATCCTCCTTTAATGACCCACCGCTGACAAGCTCTTCACGTTTTAAAGACCGACGACATGCTGCTAGTAGAAAAAGAACGTCATACATTGTGACACACAACACTGTGTGTGTGTGTGGGTGTGTGTGTGTGTGTGCAGTGCACGTGTTTCAAACATGTTTGCATGTGTACACGTGTGACACTAAAAAGTATTTGTGTGTGTGTGTGTGTGTGTGTGTGTGTGTCACAGCTGTATACACGCCACACTGTAATCCTGGATGATCTAGACTTGCATGGACTCACAGCTGTCCTGCTTCAATCTCTCTCGCTCTCTCGCTCTCTTGCTCTCTCTCTCTCTCTGTGTCCCCCCCCCCTCTCTCTCTCTCCCTCCCTCTCCCTCTCTCTCTCTCCCTCTCCCTCCCTCCCTCCCTATTCTTCCCCGGCTCTCTCTATTGCCAACACATAGATATATTCGCAGCCAGCAGTTCCCTGTATTATATACAGTCAGTGTCCATATGACACGAACCGTTGGTGCACCGACAACAAAGCAAAGCAAAGCAAAGGCTTCAATCCCCTCTTCTGCACTTCTGCCATCCCATAATAAGCATGCCGAGCACAGCAATTTACGACTACTTGAGCGAATCGAGGAAAAACAAAAGGAAAGCAATGCCAGGATAGTTCACAACGTGCACGCACACACACACACACACACAAGATAAATACATACAAGGCTAGTATGTGAGCACCCACCTTTGAGGGACGGTGGCTGGTAGACATGGGGGTTGACACGTTTGGGTTTGAGGACGCCGTTCTCTCCAACCACCCACTGTGGCATGAAGATAGAGACCCAAACACAGAGGTTTTCAGGAGAATGAGATCGCAAGACAATGCACAAACATGGCAATATTACATTACATTGCAATTAATAAATTATATTAACAATTACACAGCAGAAGCTTCTATCTAAAGCAACTTAGAGTGAATACAATGACATGTATTAAGGAGCAAGTAGGATGCTAGACGCTTACAAGTAGGCCTCGAGTTGACTATAAACAGGGAATAGAGGTATATCTTTGTGGGGGAAACCTTGATGTATGTACAGTGTGAATGTAAACTATCCTGGTAAACTGTGCGTTAGAGGTAAAGTCAGCTACTGCAAAATAAATGTAAGATAGTACCATTTTTAACAAATTCACCTAATATCTCGTCACATTTCGCTATCTTACCGTTCTCTGTGCGTGTTGAATGAATAATCTTATACTTCTACACAGCCCTGGCTCCGTACATAGGAACATAATGCATTTCTATGTGTGAGGCACCTCCGCGGAGGACCGTGATTTGAGCTCGAAGATAGCAAGTATGACTGACCAAAGCTTTAATTGTGCACTTTTAAATTAAGCTAATGCTTTCTAAACCGGTTGTCACTTTCAGCTCATCTTCATTCTGCTGTCCTGAAGAAGAAGACCAGACAAAACAACCGAGACGTATTTGTTACCAAAACCAGCTTTGGTACTTCACCTTTACCTGGTGTGTGCCCTGGTCATCCTCGGCCAAGGTCTGGTCCGACACCCTGAACAGTGTGGCTGGGGTGGGCCTTCGGCGCCGGATCTGGGTCACACACATGCGCACACACACACACACACACACTCAGAGGTTAAAATACAGGAGGACACATCAACTGTCTCAACCTCAAACACTACTTTGAGTATAATTATAATTATAATAATTAAAAAAACAGCTAGTATCAAAAAAGTATGCACTCAGGAGCTCCTGAGTGGATCTCTGGCCTCTGCATATTGTATGTGGTTGGCATTATTTTTAATAATAATAATTATTCAGAATTATTACATATTACTTACAAGTAATAATAATGACTTAAGGTATGATATTGTGTATATTTGCAGGTTTAAAGCAACAATAAGCATTCAGCTCTCCTACAGTAAAATGAATATTTTTCCTTTCTATGGTTAGTTTGGAAAATATGTCCGGTAATGTTGTGGTAACCTTGGGTTTTGGAAAATAAATAAAAGTGGGTGCGAAGCAAAAGATTCTTGAGAGCCGATGTTCTAGAACAAGTCATGGTACACAGTAAACACTCTCTGTAGACAAGCACCTAGCTTGTGCCCCCCCCCCCCCCACGAATGCCCTTTCTGTTCACAAAACAAGGACCCATACAGTACTGTAGCTGTTGACACACTCTCACACACACACACGCACACACACGCACGCGCACGCGCACGCGCACGCACACGCACACGCACACACACACACACACGCACACATACCTTTTATCCATTTCCCGCAATCAGAAAGAACATGCAGGAAGATAACATGGCACATTTTTTGTGCCGTGTGAATTTTGACTGTCATGGAATGGAAACATGCGTTAATAATGACGCACCGCTCCAGAACTGCATGGGAAGTTTGGCCAGAGGAGTTAGGGGGAAAAAAGCTCCTTCTTAAGTACTGATAGCCAGAGACGCTCTTCCCCACCTGCAACTGGTTACGTTAGGCCCTGCACGGAGCTCCGGAAGAGAGCAAAGTGGCCTGCATGGCCCTGTTTACCTATGATCACACACCAATCAGGTTTAGCGAGACGTGCGTCATCCTCATAGTGAAGAGCTGTATGTTGCAGAGGCAAAAGCGTGGTTGCTACGTAATACGCAGCGAGCGAATGGGTCCAGGAAACTCCGGTAATAACCCCCTTGTCGGCAAGACGTTGGTGGGAGGGTCTGGTTGTCACCTGCTCACCAGATGTTGCCACAGTTCACCCCTCTTCCCGCCCCTCCCCTCCCACCGCCGATACAGAGATGCAATGCTTTTTGTAAGGAGGGACGTTAAGAGTTTAGAGGGAGGGTTAGACATTCTTGAGGACACTTGATCACTTTGAGCTCAATTTAAAAAATCCCTCCGCAAATCTGCCCCACGCATTGTAAAGCATTGTGAAGCCGAGCGGCTTTGTTGTTGTGAGTGGTGTTCTCCACTTTATATTCCTGTTTACAGAGCCAGGGATGTGTAGAAGTACCAGATTATCTTTTTCAGCAAGCACAGAGAACATTAAGCAAGCAAAACGCAAGCAGACATTTGGTGAATTTTACAAATTACAAGTAGATTGCAATAGCTGACTATACATTTAAGAGAAGATACTTGATGCTTGATGCTTAGAGAAGTACAGTATGAATGTAAATTGTAACTCTATAGGAGAAGTTTGTAAGGCAAATCCATTATTTACAACTGAAACGTTTAACCAATTTAGTTAAATGTGTGGTTTCTCTAACGCCAGCTGACAGTTGCACACCCGTAGTAGTATAAACTTATACTAAGGGAAAGCCACCAAACGTTATAGGCATTTTTGATCAGAAACCCTGCTTTTAAGGCTGCCCTACAGTAAATTACTAACCTGCCTTTAAGGTTGCCCTACAGTAAATGACTAACCTGCCTTTAAGGTTGCCCTACAGTAAATGACTAACC
>JAODOY010006132.1:0-10046 GCA_025399855.1 Forbesichthys papilliferus | reverse complement strand
GGACACACACTTATTGTGTAGAAGAGTAGTCTTGACACTAAAGATACACTTATTGTGTAGAAGAGTAGTCTTGACACTGAGGATACAAAAGGGTTTCTTGTGTCAAGAGAAATAAAAGCATTCGATCGCCCTAAGTGCTTCTTTGCTTTCTCTCTGTCTAGATCTCTGTCAGGATGTCCGCGGTGATGCAGGGGAAGAGTGTTTCTCGGTGTGTGTGCTCCGGACAGAGGTGTCGACCGGCGATGAGGACAGACTGACTGTCCATGCTGAGCTGAATGATAGTGACTTTAACAAGACGGTAAATATGCACAGACACACACATATAGTCCTTGACATATAGAACTGACATGATTAGTGTAATATATATAGACATGATAAATCCAGGCTGTTGTCAATCTCTTTTAAAAAATGTTTTTTATGTAAGATAAAATGTGTGTGTGTCGTCGGCCTCCAGAATCTTTGTTTACCTCCCAGGTTGAGCAATAACAGTGCTGTCAAGTACACTCGTCTCCACACCTCTCTATATAATTGAACTGTGGGGGAACCTCTTGATATAGTTCTTCCAGCCCAGATGGTGTTACGCAACATTGTGAAGCCTGACCTTATTGACAGCCAGAGGGCCCCACCTCTTATTGGGCTGGAAGAAGGAACAAAAGCCAGTTGTTGGGTTTAAAGACATTTTTTTGGGGGGCGGGGGGGGGGGATTAGATGGAGGGAGAACAGCTAGAGGGAGAGAATAAGGGATGCATGTGTGATGGCAACAGGGAGAGGACAGACTGTGAGAAAAGCAAGCGAGCCTGTGTGATGCGACGTCCTTCCTGGTGTGATCTCAGTGAGTGTGACTCACTTGTTCTAGAGAGGGCCTTTTTTTTCCACTGTGTGCTCTCGCAGTCCTGCAGCTCCCCTGATTAAACTGTCGGGCCCGACCACTTGGCTGTCTACATGCCAGCCAGCCTTCCCCCACAGTTATGCCTTGGCAGACCCGCACGGTCTGTAGGGACAGCCCATCGGCCGCGTGACACCGAATGGCTGCCCGCCGGGGAAACTGCAGGGGCGGGGTGGGTCCTTCACGTCAGCGCGGTGGATTCTACTGGATCAGCGGTGGACGGTTAGCCACTAATATTCGCTTTGTGAATAAGGTCTGGCAACTCTCCATTGGGAAGTTGTTAACAGTGGTTTCCTCCTACCGGGCATAGACTTCTGGTTAATTTCTAAACTATTGGACAGCATTTAACCAATCGTCGTCACTAAAACTGTTTTGATCACCTCATCTAGCTCTAACTCACCATTTAGAAACACACTTGACTTTGTCATCTCACTAACCACCCTGATTGGTCCGTCAGCAGGGTGGCTGTGAAAACGCTAATGTGAACAGGGTTTCCGGACCATAATCTCTGCGAAAACAATTTATCTGAGAGCAGCAGTCGGGCGGAGCCGGGCTCGTGGGGGTGGTCAATTTAAAACGTGTTGCGTCAAGGAACTGTCCAACGGTGAAGGTTTCCCACAAACAGGGGAGGGGGACAGGGTTTGAGTGTGGCTTATTCATGGCTAAATAAATAAATAAAGTATACATGCAGTGTTTTTTTTTCTAGTGGACTGCGAGGAGATATTTGGTGAATTTGACAAAGGAAACCTTACAGTTTGCTCTACCTATTTAACTGACGAGCTAAACAGCTAGAGAGAATATTTGTATAACAATTATATTTTATTATCCACCAATGTGCTATTTTGGCTTTATAGGTTAGTCAACACATAACAGTAAATCAACAATAAATACAGCAATAAATAAATATCTTAAACAAATGTAGCAAAACGATTGCATTCTAACTGTATGTTCTTGGTTATTGTAGCAGGCTCTGTAGCATCTTCTGAGGTAAGTTTAATAATTTAAACGGGCGATGAACGGGTTACGATTATTTGTTTCACCAACCTCTATGAACTGAAGTTTCTATCAGAGCATTGTGAGTAGAAGGGTGATTATTGTTTTTAAGTCTTGCTCACTGCTCACACCTTGTTTCTTCGCAGCCTGAGGCTGTCTCTTTACCAGAGGAGAGAGAGAGGGCGTCCTGTTCCTCCACTGATGAGTCCTCCAGCTTGGGGCCCTCCAGCACCTCATCTCTACCCAGCCACTGTGCTCTCTCAGCAGGCAAGGGTGCCATGGCCACCGGGGGTTCCTGGAAGTCAAAGGAGGGAGGTATGCCGCATTGCTGGAGCCACTCATTGACCTTTGAATGCTGGTTAGGGATGTGCGCCGTTGGTCGACAGTTCACCTAAACGTACAGTCAGTCTTCCTGGAGGAAGAAAATCTAAACACACTCAATCTCCTCTTGTTCCTGGCCGCAGCAGCAGCAGGAGTCGTCGTCTGCGGAGGTGGGGAGGAGGCAGTGGAGGAGAAAGGAGAGGAGGACCAGCCGATGGAGAGCCCCGTGACCTCTGCCATCCAGCGCACCTCCGTCCGCTCGCTCTCTCCCTTCAGACGCCACAGCTGGGAGCCAGGGAGATGCAGCGCTACAGGGGAGAGCGACGTGGTGCCACGCAGGTAGGGGTGCACGCACGCACGCACGCATACGCACACACTCGCACACTGCACACTAATATATGCATTAACGTTTACAGTACACATCTGCAATATACACACACTTACACATGCCAGTATTACATGCATTAACCTTTACTGTACACAGCTGGAATACACACACCAATAACATATATATATATATATATATATACATATATATATACTTTTACAGTACACATCTGGAATACATAACGCATGCATTAACCTTTAGGGTCAGCCTGTAACAATGAACACACATCGATAATATATGCGTTAGTGTTTACAGTACATATACAGAATACACACCAATAATATATTCATAAACGACTTATTTTGAATGCCCAAATATCATAGGTTATTTAATTAAAATGGACGCTTTTGAATGAGTTGGTTCATGGTGCGTTGCAGAGACCGTGTCCATCCAAACAGATAAGCATTTTATGGTAGACTGATGCTTTTAGGCAGCTAACCCTGTCCTCTGGGAACTCACTGAGGATCTGGGCTCTTAATAATCCTCATAGGACCTTCAGTCCGATCCCACGCGCTCTATGACGCCTACTTCCTTCCTGTACACAAATGCATTTATGTTAACCGTGGACCTAATGTGTTTTTTATATATACATACACACACACACACCAAAACGTTGTTATAATTTTGGGAAAGTCAGGGGAGGTTAATGTGGAAAAATATGGGCTTTTTTTTTTTCGCTCAGTTGAAGCTATTTAGAATTATCTAGCTATAAGTATCAATTACATGCATATATTTCACATCACCTAATGTCAAGATCAGACGTCACTACACAATTTTGTCTTTCATTTTTCACGTTGATCACTATTGAAGCTTTTCAACTGGCACACTTGGTTGAGTCGTCGTGCCGCGCTCATTTGTATTTCTATTACCAGTTTAACCAGGCCAAGTCGTACAGACGTGCTGATGTTGAGGCTAGGCATAGTTGCCAGTCGTCAGTGAATGTTGTTATAACGGCAAGTAAAATATTACCTAGTAGCCTGAAAGTCCATGTTGACAAATTGCTGCCACTTTTTGACAATGCCGTAATAAAGGAGCCTAAAAAAGGTTAACTTCTTTTAAACGTGATTGACTCAAGGTCAGTGCGTCATCAATTAAAGACACCTGCAAGCGGGAAACCCAGTTGTAATGGAAATGTAACATTCAACCGCGCTGGGCTGATCATGCCGAGTTGTTATACAACAATGAAACGGCTGAGGTGCTTTAAAAAACAGTTACTTATTATAAACGTACTATTTACTGACTGCTTTGCATGGATAACGGTAATTTACATTACCCGTTTTATTTATCCAACCAACATCTCCCATTTGCTAATGTGACAATAGCCTATCCAGATGAATATCCGGCGCATGTCCTAGTGGATAAGTTGTCTATTTAGTGAACACTATTTAGACAATAGGGAAGTGGACACGTGGAACACAGCCCCAGTGTATCATAGCGAAGCAAACACCAACTTCAATGGTCCCTAATGGCTCTCTTTCCTCCTCCCCCCCCCCCCCCCTCCCCTAGCTCCTTGAAAAGCATGGAGGTGAAGAGAGCTAAGCCGTCTCTCCATAGGAGGAGGTAAGTCCCCCGACGTCTTCACCCAGATATCCGTGCTCCAGCCAGTCAGTTTGGTCATTGTTCCCATAGTCTGGGAAATGTAGAACATTTATTTGAAATTTTGGTTGCGCGCACGCTCCTCCCACAGAGTGGTTTGCATTCCTCCCTACTCCCCCCCTAGGTGTGCATATTCCCTACAGCCACCCGCATGATTTTGGACAGCTGATCAAACGTGAGCTGGGGTTATAATTTGTGGTTCTGGAGGTGCTGCAATACAATTGTACGTTTATGCTCAAAAGGCCATCTAGACGTTGTCAGGGATGGGTGTGCAGCCGGGTTTGGGCTTGGGTTGTCATTGTTCAACTTTTAACACATCGAGGAGAGCTTTTCCAGTTTTCCATTCTGCACAGTCCAAGTCCCTGCACGGTATTCAGTGGAAAAAGCCATTAATAAAATGAAACCAAAGAACTGGCAAATAACGTCTGGAGGGAAAGAAGTGGCATGTAAATGGAAAATCTGCTTTGATTCAGTCCCATACTTGTGCTACGGTTCATGTTTGTCCCCGGTGGCTGTCAAAGGTAACGCCCAAACAGCTGCTTGGGCCACGCAGAAACACCAGGTTCTTGCGCGGCAGCTATCAGTGCATGTCGTCTGTCAGCCTACCGTCTCCGCCTATTATGTTCAACCTCACTACGTCACATAAGCAACTCATGCTGACCGTCTGATGCATAGACCCCTGCAAGCATGTCAGCACCGTTAGGAGGTAGGTTAGTAGATTTTCATTGGCTGTTAACATTGTCACTGACGACACTGTAATGCCAGCACGGTGCTAGGGCAGTGCTTTAATTAATTTCAGTCTTTCTGTGTATTTATAGCAGTAACCGCAGCCTACCTGTTTAACAGATTTACAATGTCGTCATTGCGTTTCTCAACAAATTCCTCAGTATAAGTTTAACACCTGATGTTATGTAGTTTGTCGTCATGCGTTTCAATCTAAATAACTAATGTTGTGTTGATAGTAGAGTGCCTGTCTTCCTTGTGGTCAAGTCTTGCTATAACTTAGTCATATTCTCAGAATTAGCACTGAGCCTGCTGTACCGCCAATAAAGGAAGTCTCCAAAGCTGCTCTCTTCTTTGTGACAGACGTTAGTGTTACAGACGATATGTTGCTGCTGCGGTATTGCTTATGGTTCGTGCTATGATGTGTACTTTGGAATGGCTGATATCAAGATTGTCGTCAGTCCGCCAAACTGGTGGTAAGGCTTTGGAACATATGCATGAAAATCTCATTGTTTACACTGTTTAGGTAGTGTATTTTCACAACTGTTATTACTTGTCATTAGTGTGGTTTTTCACTGGATTCATGTATTTGTTTTAAATGATTTAGAAGCAACATTCAGTTAATTTGTTTTAAAGTTTTCTTGTACAGCAAAAATTGTTTGAGGTAAGGAAGCTACAGAGTTGAATCTAACAAAGGCCCAGTTCCTCTTTAAGTTGCAGTATGGTTCCACAAAAAAAAAGTGTACTTTAAAACAAAAGTATTTATTTTGACAAATGAAAACAAGTTTGGTGTAATTCACTAAAAGGAATCCGTTTATGGTATCAACAAGTATAATAAATATGTATTCGTTTATTCAGCGCTGTCTAGTAGGTTGGAGGTCACCTACATTTAACACCCAAAATGGTTGTGTACACATTTATTGTGTGTGGTGTGTACAGTGTTATATCGGTGGCGGATGGTGCATTGAGAAAACAAGATGCAACATACTTTAGTTGAAATGAGTCTACTTGTTGCTTTTGAGTTAAATCACTGATGGGCATTGTGAGCTTTTCTGCCTGGCCAACTTACCTCGAACTTTCATGGTCGATTTATGCTTTTACGTCCAGGCTACGCCATAACCTACAGATATGGTCTAACCTATACCGTAGCCTACTGAGATTCCCTATAAGAGTTACTTACTATCGTCACAAATTGTTTCCTATGGTAAATGTCGGTGCAACTAAGAGATTCGTTGGAAAGAAATATGTATATGCTTATTTCAAAATGTTTCCGCTCGTGTGTTCTGCTTCGGGAGCCTAAACTGCCCAGACAAACTGCAACTGGCTACTGGATCAGTGTGCGCAGTCTTGTGTTAGTTGGTGATAGTCTGTTGGAGTTTTTAGAGTTTGACATGTCCAGTCGGCTTGGGCGGAGTTGTGGAACGTCTGCAGTTTTCCAACATGAGTGTGTTCTCCTGACAACTCGCCGTGTACAATGTTAGCACACACGATTTTCTTTGAAGGTGTCTAGAAGGCTATATAATTGTCCATTACTCATTTCACTTCGCTGTAGTTTCTGGATGTAGGAACGCAAATAAAGCAGATTTGTGGTAAGAGAAAACCCGATTCGCTATAAGCCGCAAGCAGTTTTCCAACCGCGATAGTGCTCTACCATAATGACTTGTTTGCAATTGAGATACCAAAAGTATTGTGACACCTCTCCAAATAATTGAATTCAGGTGTTCTCATCACTTCCATGGCCACAGGTGTATAAAATCAAGCACCTAAGCATGCAGACTGCCTCTACAAATCTCTGTGAAAGAATGGTCTCAGGAGCTCACTGGATTCAAGCGTGGTACTGTGATAGGTTGCCACTTGTGCAATAAGTCCATTTGTGCAATGTCTTCACTATTCAGTGTGGATGAGGAAGCTAATGACATAATTGAGATAGAAGAGGAAACATTAGTGGTAAAAAAAATAATGCCTCTTCTGTAGCTTGGAATTACTGTTGTTGTACCAGTCCAATATGACATTTGAAAATGTGTTGTTTTGATATGTTATGAATTTATTTTGATGCATTGTCCCATAACCGTTGTGTTTTTACTTGTGTTGAAAATATCAAAATTAATATCGATATTGCAATTTTCATGTTCAATATCGCAATATCACGTTTTCTCAATAATGTGCACCCCTTACGCGTGGAACTGCACGCCCCAACGCGCAGATGTGCAAAGTGGGTGAGGGGCATATTATCCGTTATCGGGTTTGGTTGTCTCCTAGCAAAACAAAGCGCTAGTTAAACGGATAAAACCCCTCCCCTTCTGCCCGCTCCTTGGCGACGCAAATGTTCTGGAATTTTGCGCCCTACTTTGCTTACAGCGCAGCTTTGTGCACGTTTAATCTGAACGGCTCCATCGTTCCATTTCTGCTTCCATTGAAATGCATTATAATGCATCTCAATTTTTCTTTCTGCCTCCCTGGTCTCCCCACCCCCACCACCTCCCCCACCTCCTCCTCCTCCTCCTCTCTCCTCCCCCTCATGCAGCTACAGCCTAGAGGGCCTGCAGGGTGAGCATGGAGCCGGCCGGGCCTCAGGCAGCGGCCCGGGCGGCGCATTCGACCGGGAGGGCCGGTCGGCGGGGCGTGTGGCCAGGCTGGACAGCCAGGAGAGGGGCGGGGGGTCCTTGGTGTCCCTCACCGAGGAGGAGCCAGAGGGGGACGGCAGCAGCATCGACAGCCAGGTCAGTCGGGTTGGTCTGGTTGGGGGGGGGGATTCGGTGGTATGTGTGGGGGGGTTCTGTGTTTGTGGGTGGGGGTGTTCTGTGTTAATTTCCTCTTTTTCTTTCCTACGTTGAATTATAGAGCCCTCATCGAGCAATATCCATGACAACCAACTGTCCCACCATTCCTCCCAAGCAGGCCCTCACCAAGTCCATCTCCATGGTTACAATCAGTCACCGCGAAACAGACGGTTTGTGTCCCGATCATTTTGCGTTCGATCATCTCCGCTTTATGCTCTCCTTCACTTTTCTTCCCTCCTTCTCTGCGTTTGTAGCCTTTCTCCCATCCATGTAGTTGTGAATAGTTGTGTTTGCATTTCATTCAATCACAAGTGTGTGGCTTTCTGATACCCTTCAGTGAACGGACGACCTCGAACAAAGCGCCGAATCAGCTTCTCTGTCAGTATCTCTCCGCTCTTCCCCAAAACTAGAAGCTTCTTTACTATTGACTCTTCCTCCAGTGACGAGGATTTAGTGGCAGGGAGTAAGTACTACAAATCCCAGAATGCTTGGCAGTGGTCCTCCTGCATCTCTTTGTGTCAATGTCATGCCCCTGCCTGACCAAAACAAAGTCTCCACTAAAATCTTGTCAGCTCCTCCTACTAAACATTCCCTAGTGTATTAATTATGTTCCTTAAGAATTTAATTTGTATCTCTGAAACCTAATATTTGCATTCACAATAATATGTTACTCGCCTCGTGAGACCATCCTGATATTTCTAGCTCCAATTTCATTTCGATGCAAGAATGTTTGGAAACCCCTCAGTTCAAAATCGTTTCTCATAAAGGCGGTGCCAATACATTTCAATCAAACTTTCTTATACGATTGCATTGTATGTTTTAAAATCAGCCAGAGAACCAGTGGGAAACGAAACGTAGGCTGATGTCGTCATTTTGGTACACAAAATGTAAAAGGTAGACTAAATAGCCTGCGGCTAAATAAAGATGTTACCGTAACTAGCTTGCCTCAACGCGTTAGCTGTGCGCCGCTATATTAGGACGCTAACTGGTGGGGTATTAGGCCCGCAGCGAGCGCCAAGAATGATAGCTTGCCGTGGCGCCTTAGCTATACTCTGTTGAACGTGGTAGGTTAGGTAACAAATTAATGTTGGCTAGCCCCACGAGGCAGGCCTGTTACAATACAATAGCCAACACGATAGCCTGAGCTACGCTGGTAGACTAATGCCAGGTAACCCGAGGGGATAGCTCGCCTTTAAGAGTTAGCAATTCCGCGAATAAGATTAAATGCTTCTTAATGAAGGGCTTACTCAGTGAAACATCCAAGGCTAGAACCGGTACCGCGTTCGGCGATGAGCTCCTACGACGGGTCGTGGTGTTATTGGAGCTTCCTAGTTGGTCACGCCCAAGGCGATTCCCATAGTGAAACACTGAGCGAAGTTAGAAAAAAGATAGTGCCATTCCTACTTCTACACAGCCCCGCCGGCTCCGTAAATAGGAACACACAAAGTGGGGAATCTTATATATCAACAAATCCGTAGCACTACACTTTGCTTCACAATGCGTGTGAAAAAATGTGTGAGGTGCTGTCACGGAAGACCGCGGAGCGATGCTGTTTTGATTTGAGCTCAAAACTTGCAAGAATGACTGACCCTGCCTTTAAGGACTGTCTTTACAGTTGTTATATCTCAATCTAAAACAACCCTGCCTGAAAATGCATAATGTATTGTATAGTACTTTTAAGACTAGCTTGTTCATATTCATACTTGCATACACACATGGGCTGGCATTGACACAAGTGAACCATACTGCAGTGAAAACACTAGTGGTAGTGCAGTAGATGTACCAATACAGTTTGTTTTGTTTGTCTCAGTGTCAGTGGGCACCTATTTACCGTGTCAGAGCTTTGGTAAATGACCTCAGAGTGCTACAACCAGAGGATATTATGAACGTACTGTTGGAAATCCTAATGGCTGACTTGCTTTTTATCCCACCCCATTTCTGCTTAATCTGATTATTTTATTGGCACGTAAAATTTTGCATGTAAATTCTCCTTACTGCGTTAAACTTCATCCAACTTCATTCGTGTGTATGTGTGTGTATGTAGGCATGTGTAAATATATATGTATGTGTAAATATATATATATATGCATTTTACATAATGATCTCAGAAAAAACATACAATCTTAGGGGCAGTCAGACGCAACATTAACGTTGATGCAAAGCTAATGTATTACTTATTTACATCCTCTAGGGGCAGGGTCATTCTCAAGTACTTCGGGATCGCTAGAATACAGGTAAGAATGAAACGCAAAATGATCCAAAAGACCACATTAAAACAAGCTCAGAAATAAACACCAGCAATGTGACACTTTAAATCTGTTAACGCTTAATCTTAATCTGTAAACTGCTTGTATATATA
>JAODOY010006131.1:0-10046 GCA_025399855.1 Forbesichthys papilliferus | reverse complement strand
CCTGGTTGCCCCTCCATAAGTATTAAAATCTGTATTAAGTACTTCTCCTGTCTACTGCCTCTCCTTCCCGCGATTGGTTCCGCCTCTCCCGGGCCGTATCCTGACAGATATGACAGTTGGCTGAAATATACATACTATAGAAATAAACATTTGATCTGAGAAATATAAACAAAATATAATGAAAACAGTTGAGAGTGGGGAAAAAGAGTCAAATGTCATAAGCAACCTTGAAAAGGTTGGTTTTGAGGAGCTTAGCAAACAAGGTGACTGGTGACTGGTGGCATGTCGACTGTGCAGTGAAAGTGTGTTCCAGATACTGGGGACAGCAGCTGAAGGCCCGAGCCCCCATGGTGGACAGGACGAATGGGGGGGTTACCAGAAGCCCTGTAGAGGAGGAGTGGAGAGATCGGGAGGGAGTATATGGCAGGAGAAGGTCAGAGAGGTAGGAGGGAGCCAGATTGTGAAAGGCCTTGTGTGTGAGGAGGAGAGTCTTAAAGTTTATACGGAATTTTACAAGAAGCCAATGAAGTTGAATCTGAATTGGAGTGATGTGATCTTCAAATGAAAGGGAGGTATCAAATGTCACAACAAGGCTTTTTGCAGTTGTTGACAGTGAAATGGGCAGACCAGCAATATTAAGACTAGGGTTTTGTAATGTAATTACAATTATGCATCTCAAACCCAATTACACTATATAATAACAATATAACATCTGATGAGTATTTGTGTCAAGCTTGGTTGCCAGTGAAGTGAATAAATATGACTAATTATGGGTTTCAGTACAGAAACAGTCAAACAATTAGAAATTGAGTGTCTTGATTTTAATGCAAATATAACAAAATATGTGTGGACAGAGTGGTTTTGGAGTCAATGAGCAGGACCTCTGTCTTGCTGCTGTTCAGTTTCAGGGCATTTAGTGTCATGCAATTCTGGATTTTCTGAAGGCAGTTGGTGAGGGAGATGGGGGAGTGTTGAGGTGGGTTTGGTAGATATGTAGTGCTTGGTGTCGTCGGTGTAGCAGTTGAAGTCGACATTGTGGTGTATTATGATCGTGCCCAAGGGTAGGAGGTATATGACAAACAGCAGATGACTCAGGACTGAGCCTTTAGGGACACCCAGTAAGACTGCCTCACATCTTGATCTGCAGGATTTCAGTTGGATGAATTGTTGGCGGCCTGAGAGATATGAGGAGAACCAGGAAAGTGCAACTCCAGCAACACCAATGCCAGTCAGATGTTACAATAGGAGTGGGTTGGAAATAGTGTCGAAGGCTACAGTCAGGTCAAGAAGGATGAGGATGGATAGGAGGCTGGAGTCAGCTGCATGGAGAAGGTCATTGGTGATTTTAATAGGGCTGTTTCAGTGCTGAGTTTAGGATGAAATCTAGACTGAAATGGATCAAATAGGTTATTGGAATTTAGATGATTGAGAAGTTGGGAGGCCACCACCCTCTCAGGTGTTTTGGAGAGGAAAGGAAGATTGGAGATGGGGCGGAAGTTGTTCAGGTCATTGGGGTCAGCGTTTTTTTAAACTCAAGTGTAGCAAGTGTACAAGTGTAGCTTAAAAGGACTACAAAATCTACAAAAACGGCATTTGGACGAAAGTGGACACTATTTATCTAGCCAATTGTCAAAATGCTTACAAAATTGGATGCATCAAAAATTGGATGCAAGTTACTGTACATCAGCAAAAACAATAAAAGAGGTGTGTAGAAGGGACAGCCTGCCATGCCACTCACGTCGGTGGTTGGCGCACCAATTAGGTTGCTCGCTGGCGAGAAGGCTTGGCCACACCCAAGGGTGCGACACATTTATCAACATTTTGACGTTTCAGTTTATGTATAAATGTTGATGAAAGTGCCTTAAATCAGGGTTTCCGTAGGGCCTTAAAAAGTCTTAAAAGGTCTAAAATAAAATAATCGGAATATTAGGCCTTAAAATGTCTTAAATATGATTTTAACAGGTCTACATGCTGAAAAACCTTCGGTAAATACTTCAGTCCCCTAGCAGGGGCAGGCAGCACGCAGCACGCAGCGTGTTTTTGTTAACGCAAAAACATGTCAGTGTCAGTACTCAACCAGCACACCACGTGGAGCATACACAGAGCTAAAGTGTAGAAGATAACTACAATGTTAATCATGCGAGGTGGAAGCTAATATATTTTCTACTGGAGTTTGTCCTTTATCTTTTCACGTTTAGACAATGATCATGTCAAACGATTGCTCCACCATTAGATAGATCCGACACTGCAGTGTTGTCAAAAACATTGCTGCTTGCCTGAATATCTGTCAAATGGTAGTCTATGTTAAAATATTCGTAGTGACTGCAGTTGGGACGGTGTAAATAGCCACACAGCAGCTATTTAACTGTTTACACCTAAAAATAGCCTACATAAAGACGTTCACTCAAATTCATGCGTACATCACTGTGTTGAGGCCAATTTATGCTTCTGCGTCGAACTTACGTCTTGCCTACGGCATCAGTGACGGTGTAGGTTCCACATATTACAGTATGCTTCTGCGTCAGCCACACAGACTTGTGCTCGTTGACTGCGCATGGGATTGACACGAAGCAGCAAAATGCGGAAGTACCATGTCTTGAATGCGCCTGAATTAGAACACAAATTGAGTAAACATTTTGAAATAAGCCTATACAAATATTTCTTTCCAGCTAATCTTAGTTACATGCATCAATGGAAACAATCTGCAGACACAAAATTGTATTTATAAAATACTACTTTTTGCTGCCTGCCAACAAGGAAATCCCACAGAGAAATCCCTCCTGGCTCGAGATTGAACACTAATAGATGTAAATGTTTTGGAAAGGTGCACATCATCCTATGCCGTACCCTGCGCCGCAGGGTTACGCCCTATCCGTAACTGATGCTGTAGTTTTGACACAGAAGCATAAATGGGCCTTTACTCGTTTAAAAACGGTCGCCAGGGTCTCTGGCTTGAATCCCATGCTTAACATTATTTTCTTTTCTTTCATGGAAACACTTCAAAAGGGCTAGTTTAGGTTACTTAAACTTTTGATTATGCTGTAACTTAACTGTAATTCTCCCAGTGTATATGGCCAGGGCTGAATGTATTTCCCTGTATATATGGGCCTGGGGAATTGCAGTTGAAAATGTGTTGTCTACTAAAACTATTACAATACATGCATTTTGAATAGTCCCTGATCAAATACATTATAACTTAATCCTGTAGCCATGAATTTTGACATGGGCCATTGTTGAATATGATGCCGGATAATCATTTCATCATCTTTAAGTAATGTATTTACTTTACTGTAGGCTAACTTTGCAAATTTCCTTCATATCATTTGTAATATTTTTTTGCCAGCATGGACGTGAATGGTAGGTCTTACAATGCATTTATAATAGTCTTAAAAAGGTCTTAAAAAGTCTTACATTTAACTTCATGAAACCTGTAGAAACCCTGTTAAATGGACACTGGATTTATCTATAAAATTAAATGCTGGTGAAATTTTAATACGTCACAATTTTTACAAAAGTCTTAGTTGTCAAACTGTGATGCATAACTGTTTTGCACAAATGTCACAATCTAACTAATATCTAATGAGCCTGGGCTGGTGGTTTAAGCTAATAACTTTTTTCTAATGAAGCTTGCAAAATGTCACCTCATTATGACATTTATAATAATCAATATGAATGATTATTACATTAGAGATATCTACAGCTAAAATTTGTGTTTTGAAAAGCTAAAGTTTAGGCTGTATTCGATTTTGTGGTAGCCTTCATCCAAAAAATGCATGAAAAAAGCACACATCATTAAACTGCTGAAGATTAGGCTACAGTACTCTTACAGTACATTTTTTACTTATTACATGTTAGATTATTTCATAACAACTCAGATTCAGAACACATTCAGCAAGGTTACTATATAGGCAAGTAGCCTACTAGCCTATTGATAAAGTTGATAATAGGAATGCACCGATTGCATTTTTCCTGGCCGATTCCAATTACAGGTTTTTGTCAAACCTGACCTGCCAGTTCCGATTTTCACCGATTCTGATTAAAATATTTATATTACAGTCATTTAGATGCAGATATAGTTAGTTTAAAATGTACTCACCTTTTATGGTCCCTTAAATGCCAGTGCTCGCCGTTCATCATAGTAATTTGTTGACGGTCCCTTAACCGTCAACAACCATCTTCGAACCACGTGTGTAATAGAACTGTCGCTACGGGTAGGCTACATGATAAGTCACGTAATTTACTCCTTTCAGTGAGATGAACAATAGGCTACTATGCAAATAGATTTACTTTGTGTCAATACATTTTTAAGTAAAACAAAGTGTGAATGTCTAATTTAAAACCAAATTTACCGGGTAGCTTACCTATGTCTTGACGTCTTCCTTGGACAACATTTTTAATTTTCACACCATACAGACATGTGTAGGTAGACTACCATGACAACTAGCTACAGTCTCGAGATTTAAAGGGCAAGTGAACACGGACATTTTTGCAGTGCATACATGCGCGCTGCAACTGTGTAAAAACAGGTCTACGCAATCGGTAAAGTAACTGGCTATAATTTACACAGACCGTCCGATTGCCGGTCAGGGTTAAAATCATCCAATTCCGATCACCTGCCAATTGATTGGTGCATCTCTAGTTGATAACATTATTTTTCTATTGTGTATGATGGTGCATTGTCTGCCAGTAGATGTCACAATACTCCTGCCATTACCCCAGACCATATAGCACTGACATACAAACTGTCAATCAATTTAATCTACCTCTATAATAATCCTTAATATTATTAAGACCTTTCCCCATTAGTTCTTGTACTAATGTTTTTTGTTATGTTATGCTGCATTATGAACAATCTTCTCATATTCTGTTCATCTGGTCCTTTCTCTCCTGCTACAGATGCAATTTTTTCAGTCTGACTGAGACGCCAGAGAACTACACAGTTGTCCTTGATGAAGAAGGATTCAAAGGTGGAACACACATCATATAAATGTTTAACGTTGTTTAATGTTGCTTTGTTGTTATTATTATGTTATGACAATGTTTTGAATGTTCAAGATCGTCAGTTCATGCCAATTCAATCATTCAGCAGTGCCAATGTTAATACGAAGGGGGTGGCAATTCTTTTTTTTTTTAACCTTTATTTTACCAGGAGAAGACTCATTGAGATAAAAATCTATTTTTCAAGAGTGTCCTGGGTATGGACCGGTAACAGTTTCATATAAAAACACAATAACAAAGAAACAATACAGATAAAACAAGTAATAAATAAAATATTAGATTCCAAAATCAAGTACAGACTCAAAACAACTACAAGTAAAAGAATCAGTAACCACAGAATTAAGAATTGCCTTGAAATTACCAAAAGTGACAAGACAACTAATTTTTAAACGTCTTTGCAAGGCATTCCAAGCTGCAGGTGCTGAATATTTAAAGGCCCTTTTGCCTAACTCTGATCTAACAATAGGTACCGATAGCAAAAGTAGGTCCTGTGAACACAGGGAATACCTGTCTTTAAAAATAATGAAATCACACAAATAAGATGGTAAAATACCCAGCAATGCCTTGTAGATAAAAATATACCAGTGGCTAAGCCAACAAATGTTTAAGGAAGGCCAGCCAACTTCATAATATAAAATACAATGATGAGTAAGAGCTTTACAATTTTAAATTAAAAAACCCTATCAACCCCTATCAAAGCCCCATGATAGAGGGTATCAAGTGATTTCAAACTCTGAGAAGAAGCATTCATGTATAAAAATTTCACCATAGTCCGGCATAGGCATAAAAGCCTCGTTTTATTTAAAGAGGCTTTTAGTTAGACTGTAGGGTGGTGAGGCCGGTCCAACGTGTATTTCTGTTTATTTGCTTTTGCTTGGTTATTTGTGTAATGTGCTGTCATGTATTTACTATTGATGTATTTTATTCTACAGTTGTGAAGCACTTTGTGATTTGTATCTGTGAAATGTGCTATATAAATACATTTTACTTTACTTTTTGCCTCAAAAGAAAATGTCACTATATGCAGGTTTATCTGTAGCTAACAATAGCTCGTTCTTTACCTACAAATTGAGTACACAAAGTTCCTTGTGTTCATATTGTCAATTTAACAGTGATATTATTCTCTACAACTCCATCCAAACTCTCTATCCGACCGAACCAGAGCTCCACCCCTCAGAACACCTTCAGGTGGAGAACTCTGTCTGGCTTCCTCTCAATGTTGTATCCAACGGTAATGCATCCAGCAGCTCTCAGGCTGTTGGCGTGACCAAGATTGCCAAGTCGGTCATCGGCCCATTGGCCCAGCAACATGTGTCAGTCTTCATGCTCTCCACCTATCAGACAGACTTTATCTTGGTGAGTCCTTCCTATTTGTGTCTATCGTGTTACTACATGATATAAAAACATCTTTATGATTTATCTCAACTTCACATCAATTTCATTTGAAAACTGTTCATCAGTCAGTGTAGCTGCAGTTCAGTTAAAACATGCCTGTGTTGAGAAGCCCATCCCTACATTGATTTTGTTGTTTGTTTGTGATTGTGTAAATGTGGTCCAATCTTTTGAGCATCTGAGGTTGTTTTAAATAATTTCATGTGATCTAATCCCATAATTATTTTAACAATTGCCTATCAACACCTATTGCATCTTAACAGTCCTGGAGGGGTTGATTCTTCCCTCTGTGGTCCTTTCCCAATGTTTCTTACCTTTGTTTTCCATGGGGTTTTTAATGGAGGTTTTCCTTGCCCAGCAAGAAGAGCAGGTTAAGTTAAGGTGGTGTTGTTTGTTTGTTTCTCCTTGTAAAATATAGGCTGTAAAACCCTTTGAGACAGCAATGTGATTAAGGGCTATATAAATAAACTTTACTTGATGACACGATTGCCTCAAAGACAACAGAGTTGGAGTTGGAGCTTGTAAAATCAGGATGGTCTTACCAGGCTGTGTCAAAACAATGTTAATTTTTTGCTTGTTGCTTGTAAAAGGGACAAAATTAGTGTTAAAGCCTTATACTTTTATCAACTTTAGAAACTCTGACTGCTGCAAAAGGACACAGGTTCACCATCAATTTCAACACTGTATGTCGTCATTTCCTACACAGCTCAGACTGATAATAGTTAATGGATGACAAGAGTGAACAACACACTAACAGCCATTGCTGTCAGCACATTTATTAAAGGAGTCATTTCATGCTCCTTTTCACTTGTTGACACAGTTCCTTGACTTCTCAATGCAATATAGTTGACAAAGTTAGGTGAAAATACCACATAGTTTATGTGGAATAGCACATCATACAACTCTTTTCTCAGCCGGAAACCGATGGAGTTGCCTACTCCAGGTGGGGAATGAGTCCTTACCCCAAGTGAAGGAGTTTAAGTACCTCGGGGTCTTGTTCGCGAGTGAGGGGACTATGAAGCAAGAGATTGGTTGGAGAATCGGAGCAGCGGGAACGGTATTGCAATCGCTTTACCGCACCATTGTGACAAAAAGAGAGCTGAGCCGGAAGGCAAAGCTCTCGATCTACCGGGCAGTTTTTGATCCTACCTTCACCTATGGTCATGAAGGGTGGGTTATTACCAAAAGAACAAGATCACGTGTACAAGCAGCCAAAATGGGTTTCCTCAGGAGGGTGGCTGGCTTCTCCATTAGAGATACGGTGAGAAGCTCAGCTATCCGTGAGGAACTCAGAGTAGGGCCGCTACTCATTTGCGTCGAAAGAAGCCAGTTGAGGTGGTACAGGCATCTGGTAATGATGCCCCCTGGGTGCCTCTCTTGGGAGGTGTTCCAGGCACGTCCAGCTGGGAGGAGGCCTCGGGGAAGACCCAGGACTAGGTGGAGAGATTATATCTCCACACGGGCCTGGGAACGCCTCGGGATCCCCCAGTCAGAGCTTTCCAATGTGGCTCGGCAAAGGGAAGTTTGGGGTCCCCTGCTGAAGCTGCTTCCCCCGCGACCCAACTCTGGATAAGCGAATGACGATGGATGGATGGACGGTCTGATTTCAGTGACTGTTGCTTTAAATTTAACAAGTCACTGCCCACCCCGCCCCGACTTCCACGTAGCTGTGTTGACGTGAGGCTACGACTGCTTTACAGCTAGTACCGGTGTAGGCTACTCAAACGCGGTTTGAACATTTGGTGGTTTGGCCCACATATAATTTCAGCAGTTTTTTCAAGGTGTTAATATTGCGCAAGAATTCCGCCTCGCCGTCCAGACTACAGTAAAGGATACAGGTGGCATTGTTGTGCATGTTAACCAGTGTTAATTTTGGCAGCAATTTTAGATTTAGTTTGAGTCTTTAGACAAAAATGCTTTAATAGTTTAAGTCACATTTTAGTCATTTTCATTCTAAATAATTTCAGTCTATTTTAGTCAACGAATATAGAAAAGCATTTAATTAAATTTAAGTCAACTTTTAGTCTAAATGTTTTCTCTCTTTAAACAAATGCAAAAGTCTAATACCGGTATGGCCTGTTGCATGTAGATGGTATGGTAACATAGTCGACAGTCAAGCTATAACCCTTTATTCAGCCTGGTAGGACAATTTGACAAGTTATTTTGTCCCTTCAAAATAATTAATTCATTTTAACCTGGAAGGCATAACGTAAGGAATCCAGATTAACGCTGTAGGCTATTTGTTTACTTTTTAAGACCAGCGTGCGTATGGAGTCATTCTGGTTTTCTGTCAATCTGTCCTACCTTGTCAGATTTTCCTACTGTAGAGCAAAAATTTTAGTTATATGTCGATCTGTCACTGCAGCAATGTGAACGCGATCGTGACAAGACCGTCTCGCCTGCCAAATTGACATTGTGCTGCCCACTTTTGTGTGCAGGTATGGTTGATCATATGGTCTCGCCAGCCGGCTTTAACATTGTGCTGCAGCCTGCACTTATGTGTGCAATTACGGTTAATCATACACAGGCAGAGTTTTTTAATTTAATTAAACATTTTAATTATACCACTAACGTTTTCGTCTTGTCTCGTTTTGTCAACAAAAATACATTTTAAATGTAGTCCTAGATTATATGATATTATCAGTGATCTATTTTCGTCTTATTAATGTCTTGTTTTAGTGATTGAAAAGGGGCTATGATAGATAGGTGGCTAGCTGCTAGCAACAACACAAAGTGAAAATTAAACAAAGACATATTCTATCTTTATTATCACAAACATAACGTTAAATGTTTTGTATGATATGATTGATCACTGACCCAGATAAAACCATTATTACTAAAACGGAAATCTGTTTCCGGTAGGGATTGCACAATCCAGTTTTTTCAGTCCCGATACCGATACAGATACTGGCACTTTCCAGTGTTAAATTACGTTTTAAGTTAAGTTGCAAAGTATTTGCAACAATTTCTATTTTAGGACATACATGCATTTTAGAAACCTGCTGCTGTTAGTGTGGCCTAGGTAGGTCAGACATGGCTGATCCTTGACAGTAGACCTGAGTGTGTACATTTATTTACTTGTATCAGCCCCATGGATCGGTTACAACTGTCCAATTGTGACCGATACGATCCAGCTATTTAAGTCAGTATCGGACCGATTTCCGATCTCTGCATCGTATTGGTGCCATCCCTAGTTTCCGGCAGGGGGATACAATTTCTGTATGACACGCGAGATCAATGAGCAATGTTTAGGTTAAGTAAATCAACACAACATTATTTAAGCAGCCTATTTATAATCAGTTTACAGTTTCTGAACAATAGCCTATATCAATCTAATGTAGTTATTTATGTGCACATCACTCTTGATAATATGCCCGTCCTGCTCCTGCAGACTCAACTTGTTTATGCTATGGTAGAGAGTATATAACTGCGGTTTTCTTCTCAGAAGTAATCTGACAGCTATTAAATAGTATCAAAAGATATTAGTTACAATAATTTGATATAAAATTTTTTAAATTATTCGATTTTTTTTTTCGCTTTAATAAGTCCGACTCACATATCATTTTAAGCGCAATAATACGTAGGTTAAAATGCAGTCATTTATTTTAGTGGTATTGTAAAAGATAAAAAGATATCTATAAAAATGTGAATTAAAC
>JAODOY010006129.1:0-10047 GCA_025399855.1 Forbesichthys papilliferus | reverse complement strand
TATATATGAGCAAGAGACCATACCCCTAGACAGAGAGGGATCACGACCCTGATAGAGAAGGTGTGTCAGTTGGTGTGTCAAATTAACTATTAACCTTTGGGAGATATGAGGTTATTATCTGACAACATTGATATAATAAAAATCTGTGGAAACAAACACACACACACACACACACACACACACACACACACACACACACACACACACATACACATACACAGAACGAGGGAAAAATGGCTATAGAGGCCTTGAAATATGCATGAGCAAATCTGAGATTCACCAGGAAAATACATTTTTCATCCCTGACTCTGTTGCATGTATATTTAATGAGCCCGCCCTCCATCAGGTAGGCTGGGGGGTTTGTGGCCCCTTCTGTAACCCAGCGAGGGGACAAGACTCTTTATATATCTGTGTAATGTCTCTTTATGTGACTGTGTAGTGTGCCTGTGTAATAATGTCTGTTTGTGTGTCTGTTTTCATAGGCGTAGGTCAACCATATACGCCTCCATTGTATTATGTAATGTGTGCACGCGGGTATGTGTGAATGGAAGTGTGTTTCTGTCTTCAAATAATACTGAAATAGCATCCGTAATCAGTAGACCCTTTTCACATGCTGCATTACGCCCCTTTACCTACTGGCACTGGAAATGGTCAGAACAGGGTTATGGAATACTACATATTGGAAGTCTAGTGGTGATTTGTTTACTTTTTTGCAGTTTCCACCCCAGATAATACTATTATAGGTGACCGGTTTACATTGACTGAGGGCAAAGCTGGATAAAACCAAGGATATAAGCTATTTCACGTAAACTATGTGCATTAAGGCATATGTTGTACAGCAGACTAAACACAAAGATAAACTCCTCTCAACATGAAGAAAAAGTCATTGTAGTAATTGAAGAATGTTTACTGGACTCATTCACAGTGACATGGAGTGAAAACTGTTTAACAAAATGCATAGAAAAATTAAACGAGTCTTAAATTGCTTCTTACAAACTTCTAAGCATTGTCCTAGAATAACCATATTAACTACAAATACATTTTCAATCAATAACCTAATATACCACTTTAATATGTAAATGAGAAAATACTTCTACTTACATTGATTCATCAGTCTGCGGGTACACGCATGTGGATTCATGTGGAGATCCACCCCTGTAACAAACCATTATTTCCCTGGTCTAACAGGAGGTAATGTATCTAAACCAACCGGAAATGATGTATCTACACGAACAGGAGTGTTACATTAAAGGCACAGTACATCTCAATACAAAAGTATTGCAAGCCGCTAGTCACAGTTGTTATAGCAAGTTACGTTTTCCCTGAGAAGTAATCCACAATGGGGAAAAGAGAGGAGCCTCTTGAGGTTCTACTACAGTCGTGCATACTGTAATTCAAACATACCTTTTTACTAAGTGAACTGGCAAAATGATCTTAACAGTTGCATTTTTGCTTGCCAGTTTAATTTGTTCAATATTGAAATGTTTATTCACCAACAAAGTTGCTGCCTGTTTTAATTTCAAACGTAGGACCCTCGTAATGTCTAGTCTTGACGACACATAACCTTCGGAGGTTGCGATTGTTTGAAAATTGGTGGAAAACAAGGGGGCTAGAAAACAGGACACTACATTTACTGTGTTCACCTTTGTCGCCTGCAGCCGCTGTGTTTTCTGGCCGTTATGATGATTTCCAGTGCAACATACACGGCAGGGTGACGTGTCCCAATAAGAGATTGATGCTGCTGAATAGATTTTTACATTTGAGGCTTAACGCTGAAAGTTGTCCCTGCCAATGTTCTCACCAAACCTATACGCCCGTGGTTTGTTAATGTGTCTGTTTAATGTGTGTTTGTGTTTGTGTGTAATGTTGATTTATGTCTCTCTATATGTCTGTGTTTGTGTGTAATGTGTGTCTGTGTGTCTGTGTAATGTGTGTCTGTGTGTCTGTGTAATGTGTGTTTGTGTGTCTGTATAATGTGTGTCTGTGTGTCTGTGTAATGTGTGTTTGTGTTTGTGTGTAAAGTTGATTTATGTCTCTCTATATGTCTGTGTTTGTGTGTAATGTGTGTCTGTGTGTCTGTGTAATGTGTGTCTGTGTGTCTGTGTAATGTGTGTTTGTGTGTCTGTATAATGTGTGTCTGTGTGTCTGTGTAATGTGTGTTTGTGTTTGTGTGTAAAGTTGATTTATGTCTCTCTATATGTCTGTGTTTGTGTGTAATGTGTGTCTGTGTGTCTGTGTAATGTGTGTTTGTGTGTCTGTGTAATGTGTGTTTGTGTGTCTGTATAATGTGTGTCTGTGTGTCTGTATAATGTCTGTTTGTGTGTCTGTATAATGTGTGTTTGTGTGTCTGTATAACGTGTTTGTGTATATGTATCTGTGCAATGTATGTGTCTATATATATATGTGTAATACTACAGTATTGTGTCTTTCTAGTTTTATAAAGTGTTGATATGTCTGTGTATTGTCTGTTTTGTTTGTTTATATGTCCTGTTTATTTATGTCTGTTATCTCTTTATATTTCACACCTATCCTTAAATAGCCTCTGTAGGAATGCTTGATGTGTGTGTATGTGTGTGTGTGTGTGTGTGTGTGTGTGTGCATGGTCCTGTTTGTACAGTGTGGTCCACACACGTTATTGTATGTGTGTCCTTCAGATGGAGATGAGTGACAGTTGTCAACAGGGAACGAGCCCTCCCGAGGGCGTTGAACTGATGTGGTTAAAACCCCTCACTGTATTCCATATTGGTATGCATGTGTGAGAGAGACTTGCCCTGCCTTGCAGCAGAGACAGGCTGTGAAAGAAGCAGCAAAGGGAAATCAACAGTCTTAATCGCAATGTCTTTTCTCTGGTCTTTTTTATACATTCATGTTGTATCGTATTCCCAGCGCTGCTGGAATAACAAGTGACTGTAAAGACAAACATTCTAGTGCTTTCTGCCAGTGCTGTTTATCTGCTTTTTCGATGAGATGGGGGGGGGGGGGATACATCAGCCAAGTATTGTCCCATTTATGGGGGAAAAAAACCCGATTTTAAACCTTTCATCATGGGAGCAATTGTGTAAGACAAGACCACTATAAATTAATGAACAATACTTGGTTTTGTTGGCATGGGCTTTTATGTTTGTGTTACTGTTGCTTTACAACGTAATCAACAACAAAACCCTTATTGTTTGAGGTCTCATTAATGAAAAGTGTTTTTATCTTTTTATATACCAAACAATTCTTTATTGCAATCATATTCTAGGCTTTTGTTGCCAATGTAACATTGGACGTTTTGACAGAAAGAACTACGTGGGATTTTAAATTCTATTCACGCAGCCAGGGTTATGAGATGCCTGTTGAATATGGATCAGCCTTATTACCGTAATTGTTGCTGTCATCATTGGTATGCAAGACACACAGCAGCTAATATGCAGTCGTCAAGGGGATTGTGCCTGGCTCTCCGGGGTGGAACACTGTGGCCGTGACTATGCTCTGCGGTGGAACACTGTGGCCGTGACTATGCTCTGGGGTGGAACACTGTGGCTGTGACTATGCTCTGCGGTGGAACACTGTGGCTGTGACTATACTCTGTGGTGGAACACTGTGGCCGTGACTATGCTCTGCGGTGGAACACTGTGGCCATGACTATGCTCTGGGGTGGAACACTGTGGCCGTGACTATACTCTGTGGTGGAACACTGGCTGTGACTATGCTCTGGGGTGGAACACTGTGGCCGTGGCTATGCTCTGGGTTGGAACACTGTGGCCGTGACTATACTCTGTGGTGGAACACTGTGGCTGTGACTATGCTCTGGGGTGGAACACTGTGGCCGTGACTATGCTCTGTGGTGGAACACTGTGGCCGTGACTATACTCTGTGGTGGAACACTGTGGCCGTGACTATACTCTGGGCAGTGTGGCTGTCATGGAGCTGCTGTTCTGCAGGGCATGTATTCCTTTAGGCGTGTGCCTGCACCGTATGGTGCTTGTGTGTGTGTGTGTGTGTGTGTGTGTGTGTGTATGTGCATGTGCACAGTCCCAGTCCCTGCTGACTGTAGCCTATTATAGATTTGCATCCACACATTTTAAATGCTTTTATTTGACTTAAGCATGTACCAACGTGTACAGCCTCCACACTGCCAGGACAGTCTGGCTCCCCCACACTGTTATTCTCTAGATAATAAACCCCTGTTCTCCACTTTGCCATTAGTCTGTGCGTGCTGAAGAATGAATCTGGAACAACAAAACCGCTTGGCTGTGCAATGTCTGGGGTCGGTGCCCTGGGTGGAGTTTGTTTTGATTCGTGCTCAAAGTTAACAAGCGTTCTCCGGCATGTCTAACCTTGCCTTTAAAGGTACAGTCAGCTATTGCAAGATAATTGTAAGCGAATATACAGTACTTTTTGTGAAATTAACTAAATAAAAGCATTAGCAGCGTCCGTTGGCACTTTGTAGGGGTGTAACCAGAGATGGGGGACTTGAGTCACATGACTTGACTCAAGTCAAGTGACATCTAGTGGCAGAAAGTATTTATCAAAATAAAAAAATTAAAAAATGAACCGAACCGTTGATCAACAGCCGAGGTATGAACCGAACCGTGGATTTGTTGAACCGTTAAACCCCTAGCACTTTCTCACATAGTTTTGCATTTGCATTTTTAATCAAATTCTTCTATTTAAGTTAAATGTCCGACTTTGTCATTTAATTACTTTGTTGGTCGTTTTCAAACTAAATACCTCTCCTGTCAAGTCGGTGGATATTGTCGCAGTTAGCCAGCGCTGTGTCTCCGACTTTACATAAGTAAATGCTGGCTATTCAAGACTAACGCTACGCCAGCCCTATCAGGTATTACGGTAATGCTGGAACAAATGCAGATGCATATGCAGTCTACACACTGGAACCCCAAGTATATATATATATATATATATATATATATATATATATATATATGCCAAAAATATGACTATGTTTTTGTTATTTGTTTTGTTTTCCTGCCATTTTCCTGTTTGCGCATTGTCTTATCATTCACTTTGTTCAATTATTATTATTATTAGTTTGTATTCTTTAAATGTCAGTTGACTTGCATTGATCATCACTGGTCTTAGTAACTCGTTGATCGTGAGAATCATCGCTGTACTAGTTATTTACTATAGGCGGCGTAGCATGCATCACGAAGGAGCTTGAGAATCGATGAAGAGATGCAGTACCCTAATGTCAACTGACACCAACCAGTATGCTGATGACAGCAGATGACAAAACTGTGTCATACTTTTAGCTCAAATGGAACCCGGCATAGTTAGGCTGTCATTTGTAACTTTCCTTGTTATTCAGACATTAAACTGTCAGCATGGCGATCATACAGCACGATGTCATTTTAGAAAATGGTAAAGTGACAATTAAACAGATATCAATGCCCTGCTTCAGAGTGCTAAATGAGACGTATGCAGCTGAAAATATGAGGATGAGATGAGATGTCTATAGTGGCAAAACCCAGTTGAAGGTCATGGGCCCTCGCGGGGACTGTTAGAATATCTTTACAATATCCAGCCGGTCACAGGACCTCTGAAATGTCATGGAAATTAGAAAAATGGAAAAGTCACTCTTTTCTGGCTGATTCGCCGAATGTCAGGGAATTGTAAGATCACATCATAATTATATAACAAACTAATTATGTTGCACATGTAGGCTTATAGATGATAGCAACAGAATTGTGACACGTTCATTACCACATCCACATTCAACATAACCAATCAGATGCAAGAAGGCATTCGCTACTATCAGTGATTAAATTGGGATTTTCTATGTGAAGAGCCCTATTTTTTGTGAGTTTGGTGTCAAAGAGTACTAGGATGTATGCCTATTTAATTTTGTATTAGACTACATTAAGGTATTAGTAATTGTCTATTTAGGAACTTCAGCTTCAAATCAAACAAATAGTTAGCTTTTATGCAAATAATACACCAATTCATAAGGCTATTTGTAATCAGGTCTATGTGTCATAGCTGTTTTGTGAAATTGCTAATTTCATCTCCTACCAAGTTAGGTCTATAACAATATTCCAATATTAAAGGATCGAATTTTCATTGTCTGATACTAAGAAACATGAAATGTCCATAACCCTTTCCAATGGGTTAAAGTATCGTAAATTGCGCAACCACACAGACGGGATCAATTCCTGAGATGAGATTATCATCTCTGGAGATGAATGAACAGTCCACACTTTTGAAAATGATTGAAAAACAACTTGTATTGTTAGTCGGCTGCTTATGCAGTGGCCTTTATTTCACACAGCGATCGTAAATGTCAATTAAGGGACTGCCGTTTTGAGTAGGCCTAAAGAATTTGTTGAAATGATTATGCACCCCCCACGCCGGTGATCGGTGAACGCCGAGTTCATCTGCGATAATCAAACGAGGAAGTCAGTTATCTTCGCCAAACACGATATATTTGCAGAACCAACAGTGTTAAGTTACATTTTAAGGCAATTATTTTATTACATTTATTGGAACTGTCAAATCATTATTTTTAACGGGTAGCCTACTGAAAGTGTTGGAGCTCATCTCCTATGTACCAGAGCTGAGCTCCTATGTATGCTGAATTTAATCCCTGGCTACCATACCACTCAAGCCAATCAGCTTTTAGAATCTGGCTAGTTAAATCATAATCATTTCATTGTTGTTGCCTAGTTCACCTTTAACGGAAGCATGGCAGCTCAAGGTTTGTGGCCAGGGAAGACTCACAAACACACGTGCGCACACACACGCTCACACACACGCTCACACACATGCTCACACACACGCTCACACACACGCACACACAAAGCTTTAATCTGTTCATCTGTAGACAGCTGTGGGCACATTGGATTGAGCAGGGTGGCAGGTGATCAAAAAGTCTTTTGAATGCAGTTCCAGAGTCGAGGTGTTCCTGAGCAACACACTGAGCCCTAACTGCTCTGAGTGGTTTTACTGCATCTTGCATGGCTGTCATCACCATTAGTGTATGTGAATGGCTGAATGTGAGGCGAGCTTGTAGCGGTAAACATAACACATGACATGTACAACACAATTCAAACAAAAACCATAATCACAGAAATAAGACCAGAGCTAAGTTACAACCAGGCTGAGCCATGGGAAAAGATGAGCAAGTCAGTCTTGAGTGTGTTTAGAGGTTAGAGAGTCTGAGTTGCGTGTTTCAGAAAGGAGAGTGTTCTTCAGTTTATTTATGGGCAGTGATGCTGAAAGCCCAGTGCTCCAAGGTGCCAAGTTTTGTTTTTGGGACAGTGAGCAGCTCAGAGTTTGAGGTGCGGAGAATACGAGATGAGATGTGTATGCACTGTGCAGCGCATATACTCCTATACAGCATTTTGAGTGGATGGTAGTGTTAGAAAAGCTGCAGTAAATTAGCTTTTACTCCGATAATGTAAACGTGTACGATAACAGTGTTGTGGTAATGTAAACATCTATGATGACAGCGTTGTGGTAATGTGAACGTGTATGATGACAGTGTTGTGGTAATGTAAACATTCATGATAGCAGTGTTGTGGTAATGTAAACGTCTATGATGACAGCGCTGTGGTAATGTGAACGTGTATGATGACAGTGTTGTGGTAATGTAAAAGTGTATTATAACAGTGTTGTGGTAATGTGAACGTGTACGATAACAGCGTTGTGGTAATGTAAACATGTTCTATCATAACGTTGTGTGTGTACTGGTGTCTTGCAGACGGTGCGACATGGTTTCCCCTACCAGCCCACCGCCCTGGCCTTTGACCCCGTGCAGAAGATCCTGGCCATCGGCACCCGGACGGGCGGCGTGCGCATGTATCCTTCCAAAGACGCATGTACACACACACACACACACACACACACACGCACACACACACGCCCCCTTGCCCCACACTCCTGTCATTCATGTCACTGTGTCTGCTGGAGCCGAGCTGTCCGTCAAACACATTCTTCAGGGTCAGCAGGTCATTGGTGTGTTGAAGGTAGGTGGGCTTATACTGTATATGCACACGCACACGCGTGTGTGTGTGTTCTGTATGTACTGTAGTCTGGCTATTGCTCTCATTTTCTTTTAATGAATTCCTCGCTTCATGTATTTATTTTTATTTGAAACAACCTGTTGAGTGACTTTTGTGTCATCATGGTCACAACACTGCACACACACGCATACACAAACGCATACATACACACACACATACACACACACACGCATACACACACACACACGCATACACACACACACACACGCACACACACGCATAAGTTTAGCTGCACCCTTCTCACGTCTTCTGTCTTCAGACACGTTTTTCCTTTGACTTTTATTTATTCAACCCATCTTTTCTCTGTCCTCTCTCTCATTCTCTCTCTCTCTCGCTCTCTCTCTTTGTTATTCCTGGTCTTTGAAGGACGCACGTGGTCTTCCGTCGTGGCGTTTCTTTGTTGTTTTTTTCTCAGCCTTCTCGGCCCCTCATATTGCTATGGTGACGTCACAGAGGGTCTGTCCATCTATATATACAGTCTATAATGACGTCACAGAGGGTTTGTCCATCTATATATACAGTCTATGGTGACGTCACAGAGGGTTTGTCCTTACTGTTTACTACACATTTACCAGTTAGCAGTTAGCTAATGCTACATCTGTATAATTCAGAAATAGTGCAGCATCATCTCTCTATTAGCCTGCTGTCAGTGACCCAGGACTTTAAAGTGCGTTTGCTGCTAAAGCAGTGCTTGGCAGAAATATATATTTTGTTCCTGTTAAGAAGCCCATATTGATCTCTGGCTCTCCAAAGTAAAATATTCAGATGGCACAATCGATTGACTGGTGGACTATGGGTGTGTGGGCTCTCTGCCTCATTAGAGGCTGTGTGTATGTACTGTACGTGTGTATGTGCGTGTGTGTGTGTGTATGCGTGTACCTGCACATGTGTGTGTGTTTGGCTGCGCAGCGATAGATGTGTTGATCTCTGATCATCTGTTTGTCTGTGTGTGTGTGTATGGTAGGTGTGTGTGTGCGCGTGCGTGTGTGTGGAGGCATGTATGTGTGTGTGTAGGTGTGTTTGCTTATGTGTGTGGAGGCATGTGTGTGTGTGTGTAGGTGTGTGTTTGTGTAGGTGTATGTTCGTGTGTGTGTGTTTGTGGAGGCATGTGTATGTGTGTGTGTAGGTGTGTATATGTGCATGTGTGTGTTAAGCCAATAAGCAGGGGATAGCTTATAGGAGTCGTCACTGTGTGGAGAGACTGGTCTAGGAATTAATTACGGGGACTGCGAAGTAGCTAATGTCCCTGCCTGTTGTGTAAGTGTGTGTGTGTGTGTGTGTGTGTGGGTGTGTGGGTGTGTGTGTGTGTGTGTGTGTGTGTGTTGGGGGGGGGCAAGTGTAAGCTTTCAGTGAGAGAGCAGCAGCCCAAGCTGCGTATACCGTATAAAGCTCGGCATTGCAGTGGCGGCGATGGAGAGATACGAGGAAGGAGGAGGGGAGCTCTGGAGCCTGCATGGGTTCTGAGAGGCAGCGGGATGTTATGCTTACTGGCTTCGCGCAAAAAAAAAGAAAAAACAACAACTGCAACGCTGAGCACTCGCTGACTCACTACATTTTACATTTAGATAGGTATTTAGCTGACACTTGTATGGAGAGCGAGCTAAAGTGGCGGCAGCAGCATATATCACCCAAACAACGCACAGTGGGGGTATCTGAAGCTGCTTCTCATTGCATCATGACTCAATGGAGGAACCAGTGGTGTTTCCATGCTTCTATCAGTCCCATGGGACTTGTATTGCTCATAAAAAGCTCCTATAGCTTAGCTATTCTGCTATTCTGTGTGTTGTGAAATGTAAGCTTTGCTATTGAGCTCCGCACACACGCTATCTAAGCTAAAGCTAAATAGATGCACGCGCAGTATTTAGCTAGACATTATGTAGTTAATAACGCTTTATGTTTAAACTACACTCATGTAGTTCTTTTAGGTGGAGGGTGTAGGTGGTGTAGCGGGATAGAGGGAGGTACAGAGGGGTGTAAGGGGTTGTAGGGGGGGGTGTAGGGTGGTGTGTAGGGTGGGGTGCGT
>JAODOY010006127.1:0-10047 GCA_025399855.1 Forbesichthys papilliferus | reverse complement strand
TTCAACCCCCGCTATGAGCTCAACACAGTTTTCCCAGAAACAAACAAACCACTGTTGACCATTTCCACGTTGTCTCTGGCATAACAAAAACAAACATGGTTTGATTCCAAGTTAAATATATCATTACTTAAGGGTGTTCATTACTAAGCTGAATTATCCATGCATTTGATTTGAGTCCTTACTGAAATAATCTGAAGTAAACACAAACAATATGGTGTACCACACAGTATAGTACAGAAGGATATACAAACACATACAGTATATACGTAAAAACGGAAGTTCATTTGCAGAATGGCTCAGCGGGAATACCATAGTGTCAATGGGTGCATTCAAATATGAGTGTGTGTGTGTGTGTACATGCAGGCTGAGTTAATTGAATTGTAAGATACAGCATGAATACTGATGTCCCCAAGGGAGTGGTGAGGCTTCAAACCAATACAGTAGCCCAATATTAATGAGAAGGTAAAATATCAGTGAGCTCAAGTTGGTCGATCTTTCTTGTCCTACTGAATCAGACTTCATTGTTTCCATCTCTATGTTTGAATGAGGAGTTGGCAATAATTGAGAATTTTCTTTTAATTTTACCTTTAGAGAGTGTTGCAGAGAATTTAAAACCATTTTAAAATCACAATACAATCACACACACACAACCATATTTCTGTGCATTGGATCTATAAATAACAATAAAAGCAGACAAAAATGACTGGTTCTTACTTCAGGTTGTGTACTTGTAACTACCGTATATGCATGTATTTTACAATATATTGTGCAGATATTGCACATCTGGGAGCCCTATAGGATTTACCACAGCCTTATACAAAATGATCAGCCTAGAGTATCTGTAATGAGTGCTTTTGATGTGAATGCAAAGGGCAGCATTACTTGATCATGCAGAACTCAAAGAGTCTGTGCCGTTGAATATTTTATGAGCAGAGCTAAATGGTATCAGTGTTATCACCGATACCATCTTATTCAATTATGTTTACACAGCACAGATCAAGTATACATCATGTTAAATATGGAAATGGTGGTCAGTGTGTTTGTACATAATGGCACTGAATCTGTATAATTCATGATGCAGTCATCTGGTCATCCTTAAAGCTCTTTCTCATATACTGTTTAAAACTAATTGAACTAATTGAGAAACTGTTCATAAGTGTTGATGAAACATTTAAATCAACAGGAGGGAGATACGGGAAATCGTTTGCACAGACAACATTATTTTGTGTAGTGACATCATCACTATGAGATGACGACTATCAAGAGACTGGTATAGAAATAGACTTACATATCCCATCATCTGTTGACTTAACTTAAAGGCACTTTAAGGTCAAATTCATCAAATATCTCTCACAGTCTGCTAGTTTACCATGCACTGTGCGTGCTGAAAAAAGAACATGGTACCGCTACACAGCCCTGGCTCAGTAAACGGGCAGATCGCTCACGACAACAATAACCTTGTGTTGTGTGTGGCAACGCTTCTGAGGAAGCACCCCATGGCACTGAAGGGATGTGTGTTTTTGTTTTTATTTGAATTTCAACTAAGCAACAGTTCTAGAATGAATTACTATAACTTTAATATATTGGCCCAGCAAGACTCAGATGCTCCAGTGGCCTTCATAAAGGGAACTAATCATTCATCATTTCACCAAATCTGCCACAGCCCAAGCTGTATTTGTCCACGACCGGAGCAGTTACACACATACTGTTGATATATTAGAATGATGTACAGTGCTGGACACATGGCACAATAAAATACATCGTTGTATTTCATAAGACCTAGGCCATCTATCTTTGAACAGTCACTAACCAATCGCTCCAAGGACACACAAACAGTACAATGGAGAGTGTACAGTAGTATTTTCCACCTGTACAGTAAAAACATGGTGTCGTATTCTGTGATGCTATGGGTCCTGCCATGGAGATGTTCCCAACAGCCTGGTAAGTGTACGTGCTCCAACATCAGCGTGGTTAAGTAGAGTGGCGTGTGTGCCCACTGGCCAGGGAATGCTTCTCCACCCCAAGCAAGTTCATTTACGATTTTGCTATGGCTGCAGTCCATACAGCATGCTTAAGGTGTTGGTCCCAGAACAAATGGGACAGATTTTACCGGCATATGGATGCTCGTAGGGAGGCCCAAATGTGTGCCCTCTGTACCTGCAGTAAACAATTAATCCTCATTTATTTGCGCCTCAGTGGCTCCAGTATGCACCGGCGTGTCAGACATGCCGGGAGAGTGAACAACTCAAATGATGCTGCAGCACTTGACGGAGAGTGACCGCAGCTCTGTTCTTCTTCGTGACTGAGCATGCCACATTACTCTGGCAAGGAGAACAGTGTGCTCATTTTGCCTTAATAAAAATCAGAAAATATTGAATAACTGTGATCTCGTACCATGCCTTGACACATGCAATGGCCTCCCCATTTATTTCCTTCCTTCTGGTGAACATAGTGCTCTGTGGCTGACATTCATTATGTCTTTTACCTTCTCAGCTCACATATCGGTCTCCTAGTCAAGCGCCATTGCTTGTTGGGAACAAGCAGACCTGCTGGGCAAATAAAGGCCTGGGAACGGATCTGGGGTCTCATATATAAAAGTGTGCGTAGAATTCACACTGTTGCGTATGAACGAAACACAGTGCATGTGCACACACAAAAATATTCAGATTTATAAAACAGTGCGCACGCAAATCCCACGCCAGTTTTCCTTTATCAATCACAACCTACTTAAAATCTAGCGTACGTGAACAAGCGTCTTGTCCCACCCAATTAACGGCCACAATTTCCAAACATTTTTGACTGAAACTCCCTGAATAAATATTAATTGATGACTACAATGATAGCAAAACCCAACAGAAACCAAAAGTAATTTCACCTAATCACGAGATTTGTAGTTAGTGGGGAATTCATTACAATCAAACTTTTTGTCAAGATTGAGACACTGATCTAATATGACTTCTCTTTCATCGAACACCAACAAAAGGCGTGAAGACGTATATGTAGCAAAGATATAGTCTAAAGTAACATGTAGGAAAAGCACACCAGTGCATATAACACTGATGTATTATTTTTCATAGATTCAGCATAAAAGCAATTCGTTCTATATGGAACGTTCTGTAAGGGTGTCCAATCAATATCGTAATTGTTGTATGTATCAATTCAGTAGTTATTGTTCCATAACATGATGCAATTAATAAGGCCAACATTAAAAGTTAAAACACAAATATACACCTGCAAAACTTATCACAAGCACAACACACACACACAAGGCAATGAATAAGCCAGGATATGGTAACACAGACGCACGTTGCACTTCATAATGCACCTTGATTTAGCAGTTATCTCGAACAAGCATAAAAATGACTTTGTGTCACATCATTTAAAAGGCCTAATTACAATCAGATATACATGTCAAAGCCAGTCAGTGATACAGAGCTTGGTTTATTTAGGATTAAGTGGTGTTAGTGTGACTCATTGTTCGTCAGTGTGATTGCTCTTTAAAGACTCTCTCAGGTGGGAGATAAATGCTGCTGTTGTTCCCCTGACTCGCTACATCACTAGTCCCCTAAAGCTCCTAACCACGACGGACAGCTTCACCGCCACTCCCTGAAATATGACCCATAAAGCCCAATGCCACCGTAAACCTGAAGCCGTCAGCTGATTTGTGTATCCAATTACCTTCTCCTCTATAATCGCTGTGTTTGGTGCCATGATGTTAAGTCAACTGTTGTCAGCATCTGTCCTGGAAGCTTTACCCTCCATCGAAAACAACATTCAGCATCCGGGACATATTACCTACAGTAGATGCTCTGGCTATACAGCACAGCAGAATCAGACACATCATGGTGTTTATCAGGTATCTGTGGATCAGATCAGATGGAGAATAGTCCACTTCAGAAGTAAAATAGACACTATTAGATCAAATATATCACCACACCAGCAGATGCATTGTAACAAAGCAGAGACTGTATTCATATGTGGGGAAACACTGTCATACATTGACATGCTTGGTAAAATTATTACTCAACTGAAACCAGCAACTTGTTTTTTAGATCCCATTCCTACTTATCTTTTTAAAATATGTTATGGCTTTTTTAGTGATTATCTACTGACCATTGACTAGTGTCTGTGTTCAGTGATGCGCTCCTGGTGCTACATCCTTGGGGGTCTGGGGTATGTTGGTGTGTAGGCTCGTTCTGTCAATATGGTTCCATTCTCTGACTGAGATTGAGGTGGTTGGGGAGCGGGTCTGGGGTCCCTGGTGGTTTGTGTTTTGGGGATGGTGGGAATGGACTCCCGGTGTTTGTTTTTGATTGGAGGGTTGGAATAATGAGTGTAACATGAGTGGTGGTATTACTTTTTTTAAATATATTGTATTGTTTTTTTACTCATTTTATATTGTTTTTAATGACGTTGTAGTGTTAAGCACCTTGTGTTACATGAATTTGTATGAAAAGTGCTATATAAATCAAGATTGATTGATTGATTGATTGATTAAGTCTCTGCGAATATCAAAGGTTTCCACACAAAATTAAAATGATTTATTCATGCAGTTCTTTTACAGTGGCATTTAATGTCAAATTATGAAGACTTCGCTGCATCCAGGTTGTATATGTTTTGTCAGCGCAACCGTTCACGCCTGCATTCACAGACACACAGGAGGATGTGTTGGACGCGTGTCCACGTTTGTGATGCTCACAGTTTGACGTGCGTCGTCCTGGCGTGGCAGTCAGGAGCGCAGAGGGGGAGGGTGGCTGGGCTTTAGCTGACAGCATGTTGAGAACATGCACTGAAGTTACGCAACATTCTGCATCAGCTGACGTCTGGGAGAGAAACAGGCTGCTGACAGGAAGATAATCTCCACCAGGACTCTAGCTCTGGGAGAGAAGGTGTCTAGGGTGTGGTGGTGGGGGGGGGGGGGTTGTCCATAGAAGCTGTGGGGCTCCTTAGGGACCAAAGGCTCAAATGTACGCTGGGGGAGATTGCTTCGCTGGTGCAGCGGGAATTGAAAGGTTCACTTTTACATTCCATTCAGTTAGCACACCGCGTCACACAGACGACACTGCTGGCGAGTGCGTCCATCACAGCTCCGGTGAAACGGCATGCAGGAAGGCAGCCGCAGCTAATGCATTCCCACGGGCGTCAAGCACAGCCCCCACTGTGTTCAGATGCGCACCCACTGTGGATATTACAGCAATGTCATTTATTTATTTAACCTCAATCCTCATTTACTGCACATTGTCCACATTCATTTCCAACCTTATTTGAATCAAATTTATTTTATTTGCTACAGTAGCATGTTTACAGTATCTGTTCAATTTATCATTTTTTTCGTGATAAAACGGAGAAAGATCCCTTGTGTAAATGGACTTAAATCTGATTCTCATCTGCTGCAATGAAAGGATGGAGGAGGCCACAAAAGAGTGAGAAAGGAAAACTTGCTTTGCCCTTAATGTTTCATTTCCATACTCAATTGCATAACCAATTGGCTTCTGAGTAGGCAGCTCCTGGTCTAGTTAGTCACAAGTTAACTGTAAACGGTGACCCGTAGGTACAGTAGCACTTGGACAATGTTGTTCCTCTGGTACCTCGATTCAGGTATACAGATGCAGCCCTTGCTCCCACCCCATAGTGTCACCCACGTGATAGTTATTTCCCATCAAAATAGCAGATAAACAGTGGCAGTTATCACATATACCTGTTACTGTATACCTGAAATGAATGGAAGGGCGGGCATGGTGTGAACTATCTGCAGCTGGTGGAGGGGAAAGGTTCAGATGGGGCTGGCCTAGGCAGAGGCCCTCTCAGCTCACGGACGAGGCCAGATCAATGAGGGGCAGACAGCTAGCCCCACTGGGAAGATGTTTGGATTCAGAGCCACGGCTGCTGCTGGGATGTGAATGTAGATGAGAACTCGCAGGGCGAGCAAGCTGCAAGGACTCACACACGCAACGAGAGATGAATAAATGAGTCTTGACAGGAACCATAAGGGTCATTGTCTTCCGCTGCATTTAGCCGCCGTCCATCCACAAGTTATCGTTTGTGTCTGGAGACATTTTTAAACAGGATATTGCAGCAGCACAGAAGTGAAACTTAGACATGCTTGCAGATAAACAAAAAGATGCACGGCTGGTGAGAGTATGACATGACACATCACTTTTTGTTGTCATTTATTCTAAGCATTCAAAGACTTGGACTTATGATTATCTTTTCATATCGTACAATTTGGATTTTGATATTTGAAAACTTAAAACAATATTTGCATACCATCAATGAAACAGGACACAAATATCACTCTTCTAGCCATTTTAAAGAGACGATCCCCACATGAGCACCATTTGGTTAATAATACAATGTCTTCAGATTTTCTTATGACCCCTGAATGAAAAGGGGGCGTAATGTTCCCTTGCAGGAACAACACATTAACCCACACTTGACTGAGTCTGTCAATTATGCATCCATCCACACCACGTTATGGCAAGTAGACGGCTGATGGCTGTACTGTCATCTAATCGTCTCTACATTAACTACCTTTGTTATTGTACAGTACTCTGGAGATTCCTTTAGACTATTTTAAGTATTTAAGGTAAAATATTTGAGACTATTTAAGTTCATTTAACTTACTTTTTCTCAACTGCCAGAACTGTAGAACATTCTAATGAACATTCTAATTCTATATTCACCATGTACTTTAAAACAATAGACTGGTTACAAACCTCAGAAAACGGGTTGTGTAGTACAGAATATAAAGAATCGCTATGTTTTATCAATTATATCATGGCTTTTCCCAAACTAACTTGGCAATAAATCAGATTCTGATTCTAAATGGCCACACAACACCATGTTCAAATTTGAATTGTACTGAACATATTCAGGTAAGTTTGTTCCTGTGGTGCAGTTGTTTTCCTTTTTTGTTTCACTCTAAGGGCCAACTGTGCTGAACACATTCCTGCACAATTTATGCAATGCTGCATAATTAGCAAACCCATATAATTTCAGGTTTGCCATAATTTCAGAAAATGGTAAGATTTCTTTAAATAATTGCATCATTTTATGTTATGCAAACAAATACTGTAGTAACTATTTGCAGTTAAATAATTGTTTATTAGATTCCACTTCATTATCATTGCACAAGATTAGGTAGGCCTATAGTAAAAACACATACAAAGTACAATCGGAAGAGTATGATGCTGAAAATCTAATTTGCACAGATTGGGTTTGCAAAAATACGCTGGTGTGCTATATGGCAGTTAAGTGCAAAGATGGAAAAAATAGATGTTGAAAAAAACATGTGTGCAGAGGTATATGAAAACAATGGAAATACAAATAAATATATATGAATTAAAATGAGTATGATAATTATATCCCTGCAAGAATCTGATTAAGAACACATGGTGTGACATGGAAAGGATGAGTTAGCTGTCATATTGTAGCCTACTGTAGCTATCAAATTACCTGTCTTACTGGCCATATTGTATTGATCTTAAACAGTCCACTGTTTAAAATTGACAGAGCAATGATTTCATAATAGAGCAATGATTTAATAATGAAATCTCCAATGAAAGTTGTTTTACTTTTCTCTTGAAATATTATGTATCACTTTCCACTGTAAATGCTGACCCTCTTCATTCCTCAGAAAAAAACCTTTGAAAAAAGAAGAAAAAGCAACTGAACATATTCTGGTCAGTAAAATATGCTGAACACACAAAAATCCATCTGGTTAGCCAACATGAGCACGTTTAGGCTTTAGCCAAGCTTGGTGGGGTAAAACCACAGATACAGGGCTTCCTTTGAGTTTAAACAGTAGCTCTTTCAGTGCAGCACCAACAGATATTTCTGAATTCTTTCCTATGTTTATGAAATCACAGCACCGCTTTGTGTTAGTGTGTTTATACCAAACATGATGGAAATATACAAACCATCCCCCGTAGCAAAATGGCCAAGTTACTGGGATGTTTCTGCTCTGAATTCAAAGAAAGGAAATCCAGGTTTTAATCTGAAGAAGTCTAAGGACAAATATTCAAAAACAGCCAATCGAGGATGATAAAAATTATAGAGTCATTCACTGTAGTAAACAAGGATGCCCTCCTTTCAATGCCAGAGTGCCCCTGTAGACAAGAGTCACCCAGAGAGCATTTCCACAGCATTAATAATGCAGGCTGGCTTCTAAAGCCTTCATCTTCTAGTACCATTATGTTTCCCCCGCAAATATTGAAACGTTTTTCTCTAAACACATTTTTCTGTTGCCTTCTCAGCAGAACATGTAACATATTGTCTAGAGAGAAGTTATGTGTATGTTACAATAGCTATGACATAATTAATTAACATGCAGTATAACATTGTATAGCTTTTAGATCTCAGACAACCAACCAACACATGTTCTTACACTTGAGAACTAGGGGGATGGTGGATGGTACAGTGCATTAACCATCATCTAAAGCCAGGTGAATTTGAGTTAGCAATGCTACTGTGGTCTGAAGGGGCACTCCCAAGCACGGGCACAATTTGGGATGTAGTGTGTCACATCTCGCAGGTAATCAATCCATCTTGGCCTGCAGTGTACTACTTCCAGCTGTTTTTCATGGCAGCACCAGAAAAGGAAAAATACCACAATCACAACGAAACCTCTGGAGCGCTTTGATTCTCTGCCCAGCTGTGACACTCCTGCCAAATCACCGTTTCCTACATTGTTCTAGACTGTCTAAAGAGACGATCCCCACATGAGCACCATTTGGTTAATAATACAATGTCTTCAGATTTTCTTATAACCCCTAAATGAAAAGGGGGTGTAATGTTCCCTTGCAGGAACAACACATTAATCCACACTTGACTGCGTCTGTCAATCATGCATCCATCCACACCACGTTATGGCAAGTAGATGGCTGATGGCTGTACTGTCATCTAATTGTCTATACACTAACTTTATGTTATTTTGCAGTTTCATCAACTCTTTCAATTCATCTGTAGACTGATTTACCACACAATTTAACTTACTTTTGCTCAACTGACAGAACTGTAGCATTCTAATGATCACGTTTATTTTTCCAATATACTTTAAAAATAATAGACTTGTTATAAACCTCAGAGAATGAGTTATACAGTACAGAATGTAAATAGAGAACATCATGAATCCTTATCATAGATATTCATCTTATAGTATTTTTTTGCACTGAGATGGCAACATATTTTTTAATATGTGACTCTAAGGTGTAGGCTACACTAATACATTTTAGTTTTTAAACATATTACTTTTACTAGGTTTACTCCTTGCATTCATATTACTCCGGAGTTGTCGAGCTCCTAAATCAGAAATGCTGCTTGCAGTTTGTTTTCAAACTCACTTGTACCTGTGCATTTCAAATACAATTTTTATATAAAAACATAATGTAACGATTTGAACAATCATTTCTTCTCCAAGTGCCAAGGACACAATGCTGTCTAATTAGACACCTTCTCATGCAAAGAAAGACATCAGATGTTAGCCCGCCTTGAACAGGTATGATCAAATGGAAGCAAGCCAGGAGGAGGTGGAGGAGGAGTGTGAATGGCGATGCGGTGAGATCACTGTCACGCAGATCCTATACGGTTGTTACCGCAGAGTCCGTCCTTGCAATCTCAAGGCTCCACATGTGGCACGTTGTCTTGGAAGTGATTAGGAGCAAACAGCGCCGTCAATCATGAGGTTGGAGCCCCATGTTGGGTGGATGCTAACGCCATGCTGCCTAGTTTTCTCCATTGACAAACAAGACAGCCAGCTGAGCAGCAATAATAAAGAAACAGTATTTTCATGTATTTCACCCATGTCTGTCTACTTTGTCTATTTCCCTACATATTTCAGCAATTTAAGGCTTCATAAAGCCTTTGTCTTTGTCTTATCTACAATATTATTCAACACAATAGATAAACATTTTAGGTGGATTACCAGTGTTCAATCCTAATTTCTCTATTATGTCGGCACTAATACACTTCCGACTCGCTAAACATCTCTTCCGGTCATTTTCCCGCTCTCACGTACGTAAAACGCGATCTCGGCACCCTCGCGAGCAA
>JAODOY010006126.1:0-10048 GCA_025399855.1 Forbesichthys papilliferus | reverse complement strand
ATTTTCTACATTAACAAGAGGAACTACTTCCTGTAGCAAAAATACACTGCTATACTCCTAACGACCACTAGATGGTGCTATACAAAATTCAACTGGGTCCAGAACACTCCCCACCTGGTGTTCATAGAAACCCACAGTCCAAATCAGACACTAGGTCAGTGAGAGGAGAAGAACGACCTCAGAGATGGGACGTGTATACAACTTCTGTGACCCAATCTTCACCTCAACCTTCCTTACCAGCCCATTCTTGCTGGGTAAGGTTCTCACAACGATGGCCATGGGCCACACATTCCTCTTTACTGGATCATCCTTCAACAAGACATCTCCTTCCTTCAGATAAGGCCTTTTGTCCTGCTACTTATGCCTACTCTGTTATGTCCTCAGGTACTCTCTGCGCCACTTATTCCAGAAGATCTCTGCAAGACTCTGGACCTGTCTCCACTCCGCCTTGAGCAGGTCAGCGCTTCCAAAGTTCCCTGGGGGAGGAGGTGCGGTTCCCGTCTTCTGGGTAAGAAGCATAGCCGTAGTAAATATCAAAGGTGTCTCTGGGTCTGATGAAACTGGGATCAGAGGCCTGGCATTCATAATAGCCGTGACCTCAGCCATAAGCGTTGTCAGAACATCATGAGTGAGGCGGGACCTGTGCTTCAGAAGCATGCAGTCAAGGATGCGCCGAGCTATTCCGATCATCCGTTCCCACGCACCACCCATATGTGATACATAGGGTGGGTTGAAAACCCACGTACAGCTTTGCTGCAGATACATCTGCACACTCCTCGAACAAGCGCTTGACTCCTCCCGGCAAGCGCCAACAAAGTTGGTGCCACAGTCCGAGCGTAGTTGCTTTGCAGGTCCTCTTATGGAGAAGAACCGTCTCAAGGCATTGATGAAGCTGCTAGAGCTCATTGTCTCAATCACTTCTATGTGAACAGCCCCGGTACTCATGCAAGAAAACATCACATTCACCTTTTAGAGTTGGCATGCCCTCCTCTAGTCTGTCGAGAGACAAGTTCCCATGGCCAAAGACATCAACTCCAGTATAGGTGAAAGGTGGTGCTACTTGTAAACTCTCTGCTGGCAGGTCTGCCATCTGTTGGTACTCTGTAGCTCTGCGAAGCTTTTGGCAGGTGACACACCTGAAAAGCAAACTGCTGATTACCCTCTTCGCTCCAACCAGCCAGTAGCCAGCAGCTCGGATAGCACCCTCAGTGAAGTGCCATCCCTGGTGCTTTACAGCTTCATGATAGTGACGTACAAGCAAAATAGCCACATGATGCCAGCCTGGGATGACTAATAGGGTGGACATCTGGCAGTTCCAAATTGGATTGCTTAATACTACCACCAACCGTTAGGAGTCCACTGGGGTCAACAAAGGGACATAGCTTATGGAGAGGGCTCGTAGATACTAGGGCGTGCCCCGCAGCAATGTTATTAAGTTCCTTGGAGTAGGCTTCATGCTGAGTACAGTTCAGTACAAAGATCTTAGCCTTCTCCAGGTCTTCTTCAGATGGACTCTTTCTGCAGATACGCCACCAATGGCAAGTACTATCCTGAACAGAGTGTGAGAGTGTCGAGGCAATGTGAATAAGGCGTGCAACAGCTCTGAGCAGACAGCTGTACTTAGAAAAACGTTCAAAGCATTTAGAGCTTGTGTTGCTCTGGGAAACAGTTGTGAGCTTTACGGTCACAACAGGATGTAGTTCGCAATCGGAGACTGGTTCAACAAAGATGAATGTCTCTTGAAGCTTAAAGCAGCAGGTAGGCAACTTTTTGAGGAAGGGTGGACCCGTAAGCCATGTAGTGCTGCTAAGGACAGCTGGAACAGACCTAGAGCCATGATCAGCTGGATTGAGGTCTGTGGGAACATAATGCCACTGTGCAGGAGAAGAAGATTGGCGGATACGCTGAACTCTGTTGTTCACATAAACATAGAAGCGTCGTGACTGATAGATATATCCAAGAACCACTTTACTATCTGAGTAGTAGTGGACGTTATTGAGCTCCAGATCTAGCTCCTTAACAATCATTTCAGCTATCTCAATAGCAAGAACTGCTACACAGAGCTCCAATCTAAGTATAGTGAGATCCGGCTGAGGTGCTAACTTGGCCTTTCCAAAGACAAAACTGGTTTCGATTTGGCCATCTTGAGCTGTCAATTTTAGGTAGGCTTCAGCTGCAATAGCTTTCACAGATGCATCCGTGAAGACAGAGTTCCCGGTTCTGAGCGTCCAAAGGCGAGTAAGAGTAATATGAGCGAGGTATCTGAAGCTGCTGCAAGTTCTGAAGTGAGTCTCTCCATTTGGTCCATTCTGCCTCTCTGTCCTTGAGCAGAGGTGAATCCCAATCTTCTGCTAGTGAAGAAAGTTCTCTCAAAAGCAGCCTACCTTGTATGGTAACTGGAGAGAGAAACCCAAGGGGGTCGTAAAGACTATTCACTGTAGACAACACTTCCCTTCGGGTAAAAAGCTTCCTGTCATCTATTGTTTGGAAAGTTAATTTATCTGAAGCCATGTTCCAGGACACCCTAAGAGTGCGTTGTATAGGATGATCAGAGAAGAATTTAAACTCCTTGATGTCCTTGGCATGGTCAACCATAGGAAAAGCTTCAATCACAGCAGATCGATTAGAAGCTATCTTATGCAGCCGAATATTTGACACTGCAAGCATCTCTTGAGCTCGAGCAAGGACACTAATGGCCTCAGCCTCTGTCGCAAAAGATTTCAATACATCATTGACGTAGAAGTCTTGTTCAAGGAGTTTTCTGACATCATTGCCATAGTTGCCTTCCTCCATAGCTGCTCTCCTAAGACCATAGATAGCAACAGAGGGAGATTTGCCGAAGACATGGACACACATTCTATAGTCCACGATTTCTTTTTTGGGGTCATTGTTGCTATACCATAAGAAGCGGATATAATTTCTATGATCTGCTCGTACCACAAAGCAGTGAAACATCTGCTGTATATCAGCAGTAATTGCTACAACTTCTTTTCGAAATCTTTGCAGCACTCCTAGAAGGCTATTGTTAAGATCGGGCCCAGTAAGCAAGACATCATTCAGGGAAACTCCATCATAAGGTGCAATGTAGTAGAAAACAACACGGATCTTGTCAGGTTTCCTAGGATGGTAGACTCCAAACAGCGGGAGTTACCAGTACTCCTCGCCTTCCTGAAATGGTGAAGCAATTTCGGCAAATATGTCTTCCATAAACTTTATGAAGTGTGCTTTCATCAGTGGTTGCTTTTCTAGGGTGCGTCTGACTGAGATGAGGCAGTTAAGCGCGTACTCTCTGTTGTTAGGCAGCCTCTTTCTGGGCACTTGGAAAGGCAGTGGCGCGACCCAACTGTTGGAGTCATCTTGGGTGACCTCTTTTTCCATGGTCTGTAGGAATCTTTCGTCATCCAAAGACAGCGCAAGCTTGTGGTCATCAACAGTGCAGACAAAAATATTTTGGCTCAATATTTTGGTTGTCTACAGATAAACTTGCTGGCATGCTGGTGGAAGAGACCAAAAGAGGATTACTAGTGAATCTCTTCAACTTGGAGATTGTTACTGCATGGGAGCAAGTAACTTGAGCGACCACTTTCTAGGACAAGACGTAGGTTGCCACGTGAGACGGTTTGTGAGCACCTCCAAGACAGACATCTCCGACGACAACCCAACCAAGGTCCAACTTTTGGGCAAATGGGTCATTATGTGAGCCGTTAATTTGCTGCCGGACCTTATGCACCCTTAGGATGTCCCTGCCCAGTAGAAGTAGTATATCAGCGTAAGGGTCGAGTGACGGGATCTCAGTGGCGATCCGTCGTAGGTGGCTGAAGTATTGAGCCACATCTGGGGTAGGAATCTCTGAGCGATTGTTCAGGAGTTGATTGCACTCAAAGAGTATAGGTAGAGGTAGACACAGTTTGTCATCTACAGACTCCACAATGTAACCACAGGCCCTTCTTTCATCTGTCTCTTTAAGACCAGCACAAGTCTTTAATGTGGAAGTGCATCTCCCTTAATCTGAAAGATGTTAAAGAACTCTGTTCTTGCAAGGGAATGGTTACTTTGATCATCCAATATGGCATACATCCGTGAGCACTGCTCCCTCTGCCCTTTGGGATATACTGTACGTTTACCAGACATACTTTTGAACATGTCCTGGCGCTCATCCCTTCTCCACACACCCCCGTACACCTTGAGGTGACCACTTGATTGGCCGCTGAGTCTCCCTCCCCACCATTGTCTGAAGCTGGGGGAGACATGTTGGTCATCCAAGGAGCAGGGCCTGGATGGAGGGCTGAAAGATGATGATGATGATGATGATGACAATCACAGTGCAATCCTTAGCAAGGTGATCCGTAGAGGAGCAGCACCGGAAACATAAAAAAATGTTCCTTCAGAATCTGCTTGCGTTCCTCTAAACTCTTCATCCGAAATCCTCTGCACATTTTCAAAGGGTGTGGGACATCTGATGAATGATGCAGAAATAGCTTGGGCCAAATGATGGCTTTTCCACGATCGAGTCCTGTCTATTAGGTGAGTAGACCTGTGTCGTGTGTACAGATATGGCTGTCTGCCTATATCTCTCTGACTTGTCTCTTCCCTCAGCTGGTGCTTGTGAAAGAAGGTTAAAGCTGGCGTCTGTTCTTGCTTTGGCCTCAGTGCGTATGGAACTGGCGAACACAGAAAGGTGGAAATGCTACATTATGGTCTTTCTTGTACTTTGATCCAACGGAGATTCACTTCTCTTGTATGTTGTATGGAAGTTTGTCAATAATGGCGCTTATTCTCCTGGAGGTGTCCAAATAAAACAAGCCAAGTAGGTAGCCATCCAGCTTAGCAGCTTCAAACTCTAAGAGTAGGTCTCCGAGGTCACGGAGCCTTTGTGCATCTCTGTTGGTTACCTTTGGAAATTGTTCTAATTTAGAGAATAGAGCTTGCTCAATGGCCTCTGGAGAGCCATACATTTCCTCCAGTCTTTGCCAGGTCATCATGAGTCCAGCAGTAGGGTTCCTGATGTTAACTGCCTTTAATCTACGAGCATGTTTAGAAGACCATCTGCCAATATATTTGATGAGCAGATCGATCTCCTCTCCAGCAGAAAGGTCCAAGCCTGCGATGGCGCTTTGGAAAGACTATTTACAAGCCCAATAGTTCATGGGTCGGTCATCAAATGAATTCAGCCCCGTAGTTAAAAGCTGGCTGTTGGCCAGGTATCTAGCTATGTCATAGTTAACAGATTCATGGTCATGAACATGTTGGTTTGGGCTGCATGTGGAAGGATGTCTGTTGAAGGGAGACTGGTGTCGATGGCAATGTTGTTGCACTCCATTATTCGGTGTTTGAGCATGAGGCATGATGGAGGACACAGTGCACCTAGCTAATTCTTCTCTTGCCGGGCTAGGGCTGCGTGGGATGACAGGATATGATTGACTGATCCCTAGCTTCCTCATTACGCAGTAAACCAGTACTGACACTAGCATGTTCTTCAACATAGGCTGCTGTCCCTGCCCCAAGTCCCCCAAGTGATTTTAAACTACATACCGATAAGGTTCGGCAACCTAATTAATTACACGTCTTTGTTTCAAAACCTGGTTTATTAAATTTGTGTGTAAAAAGCAGTGGACTCTCTGGTTGAGCAATGTTGGAGGTCCGGGTAATAAATGTACAGTCTAAGACTATCAGACCAGCCGCCAAAGTCTCAGCTTCAGCTATAGCAGCATCCTTCTCCTTTTTTTCTTGCAATACCTCCAAAGTAGCTTGGATACGAGCTTGTTCCACTTTAAGCTCAAGTTCCCTTTTTGCATATGACACTCTGGTTTGAGCAGCCTCAGCTTTAGCTCGTGCCATTGCAGTGGCGAGGCTAATGCTGGCACTTGATCCACTAGATGATCTTGAAGTGCGAGAGCTTACAGAGCGACAATCACTTTTCTTTAAATCCTCTTGTCGTACATAGAACTCTACTGCTTCATCAACTGTGTTGAAAAGCAAATGCATTTGTTAAATATCTTACAGTATTGTTTAGCCTAGCGGTAACAACAAGCTATTTATGCTAATCGTGGCAAATTAAACAAAGAAGAAAAAAGGAGAAAACAGGAAACCTGAAAGAAATGTGACATTTTTTTATTTCTAGATACATTATAAACAAAAACATATGCATCGCGTTCATCAACCACCCGAACACAACCAGATCCACACACCGCCAACCTGTGTCTGTATATCAATGGCAATATAGAGATAACTATTTCTAATTTAATGCACGTTTCAAAGGGACATGCCAATAGCAGAGCCACCAAAGTCTTTATGCCTATCTCTGGAGCCACAGCAGGCAAAGTAGCAGCAAAGTAAGTGAGCAGTAGCCTTGCTATAGGCTTATTTAATTGTTTCGTTTATCTGTTAGCAATAGCCTGCGCTAGCTTAATACATAGCCTATAGGCAGTAGCACGTATACGTATATGCTACAAAATAAACGTTTACCAATTTTATAGTTTGGTATGCCTGCAGATTAGTCTATTGACAGCCAGGGCATGAGAGGCTCTGCACCACTGCTTCAGAGCTGTGTGTGCGTGTGCGCGCTAGCAAAAACAAGGAGCGGAGAATTCCCGCTTGCAAGCAATGATTCAGTAGATATTTATAACTTGGTCGGACCACTGCGTGGCCTTGTTTTGACCCGACCCACCCGCATCCTTTCTGATAAGCTTAGCCGAATCCGCACATCACTACTAGCTGGCTAGTAACTACCTGTATCTGAAACTGAATTGAGCATGTGACTCAGCATATATGCTCTCGTTGACTACTCTGAAAAAAAGTTGCGTTTCAAATGCTCACTCTGTGTCAACTTGAGCAAGCGGAGTTAGTAGGCCAACACGTGAAATTTTTCTGGTGTCTTCGCCCCTTCGACACTCTGAATGTACTAAATCATGCGCTCTGCATTCCACTCCTCACTCAAGCCAAGTGCAGGAATGGAGGGAGAGACGAACAAATCAACAAATTAATTAATTAACGCATAATATAACTATATCGATATAAACTATATTGTCAAACTGTATATCTCTTTTGAAAAAAATACCGGTATAAAATAAATACAGGTATATTGCCCAGCTCTAACCCCTTCTTCACATTGATTCTCCTGGGACGTTTTAAGAATGTTTTAATAGATGGAACGTCTTAATAAAGACGTCTCCCTCTCCTATGTTTCACGTTTTCGTTTGCTACACTCATTTTGAACTATGACGACTACTTCCACAGTCCGCTCGATTCAGCGCAGGGTTGTTTTAAGACAGCGCAGGGGCGGGCTGTTACGTGCTTTCCACATCTGCTCTTGACAAATTATATAATTTTATTTAAATATAAAATATATCGGCATACTTTTTATTGGTTATACATAATTATCATTATCTGAAATAGAAAATGATTCCCAGTGCGTTGGGCCCCAAATGCACATGGGCCCCTGGGCCCGTGCCCATAAGGCCCATTAGATAATCCGGGCGTGGTCACTAGCTGCGTGTCTACCTGTAGTGCAAGTCATTAATGCACATAGTTCACCTTGAATGCAACTGACTTCTGCGCACGTTATTGTGTACCTTAGACTCGCAATGTTCCGTTTTCCACTTTTACTCACTGTGTACCGTATACTTGACGTAAAACTTGTCACAGAAATCAAATTACGTCACGGTCCAAAATGTTATAAATACTGGTAGAGGTGTTTTCTCCTGCTTTCATTTCACAGCCATTTTATATTTTGTTTAGACAGGATCTCAGTTAGTACTAAAGCGCTGCCCAGCAGGCTTTAGAATGGCGCCATCCCATATAATGGAGTTCTAAGGGATGGACCAGTCCATACAGGGAACTGGGAAAAGCATTTTATAACTTATTGAAACAACTTACAAACATTTAAATTAAAGAATAACAAATTGATTTTGTATATTTGCTAATGTTTTCAGAGCAAAAGACACGAAAGAAAAACTGTCATGTAACTATCACTTTTCCTTGGCTCGAAAATCAATAAATATGTATTAATTTATTAAAATATGGAAAGAGCAGGGTCTGCTGGAGAGAATCAACTGCTACAGCGTTAGCATAGAAGAACGGAACACCATGAGCTGGTCATGGTGTCCCGTACAGTGGTGGAAGCGGTCAATTCTTTTATTATACTACTTATAATACTATTAGTCCAAAAGCTGTCAAGTCAAAGCTGAAAATGTTGCCAAGCCCTTCCTGGCAACAGTGAAGCAATCAAATTAACCGTAGCTCCATTGGTTCTCGTTGGAGCCTTGATTCTGTCCGGAACACTGTGAGTCTACGGTAATGTATAGCTTATCGAAATACCGGAAATAAGTTTAAATATCATAGTTATTGAAAACCTTTATATTGATATGAATTTGATATATTTTCTAACCCTAGTCACACAACAGATCATTCTGTTATGTGTTAAAAATATTAACTGCATTGTAGACCGCCATTACGGTATCAGAATAAACCTTTTTGACTCAATGGCCCAGGTGGCTGATAGTTGAAAAATATTCACCACTGCTGGCCAAGCATAGCCTATTTTTACCGGCCCAAAACATTAATTTCTGTTTGTGGCACATTAACATAAATTTCAATGTTTTGTTGAGATATCAGTAGCATAGTATAGGATTAGGTAGCTTACTGTAGCTGCAGTCTTGTTCTCCAAACTTCAGAAAGTTTATTATTGCAAAGCTTTGTCCTTTTTCCTGACCTCTGTGGTGTTTTGTCAAAAAAAAAAGTTATTCCTTGTAAACATTGCCACGCTTCTTTTAGTTAGGCTGGATGTAGGTACTAACAGACCAGCCTGCATATATTCCCTTCATTCAGAACTGTGGAGCGTTTACTTAACGTAAAATCAAAGCCAGGGGGAATATGTCAAAGATTGTATCAACATTTTATATACCATGCATTTAATAACAGAATCAGACGGGGATACATTTAAAATTCAATAATATTGTAATATTGAAACGTGTCTGGGAACCATCACCTTATCGTGGTGGCGAGGTTTGTGTGTCCCTAATATCCTGAGAGCTGTGTAGTCTGGAGCCTTGTGCTCCTGGTAGGGTCTCCCAAGGCAAAGTGGTCTCAGGGTAGACTACTTTGCCTTGGGAGACTTGTAGACTTGTCAGCTGCATTTGACACTGTAAACCACCAGATCATCCTTTCAACTTTAGCTGAGCTAGGGATTTCAGACTCTGCTATCTTCTGGTTGGAATCCTATCTGTCAGATCGCTCCTACTGGATGTCCTCTGGGATGGACGTCTATCCAAAGCCTGCCCACTCAACACAAGAGTCCCTGCAGATTCTCACTTAACAACATCCAAAGAATAAGGCCGTTCCTCACAAGGGAAGGGACACAACTCCTGTTCCAAGCCATAGTGATATCCCGCTTGGAATACTGCAACTCACTCCTTATCGGACTACCCACATGCTCTACCAGACCCCTGCAGTGGGTTCAAAATGCTGCAGCGTGCCTGGTATTCAACCAGCCCAAGTTCTCTTCCCTGTAAACCCCCTCTTCCGAGATCTACACTCGATCCCCATTGCAGCTTGCATCCAATTCAAGGCACTGGTGCTGGCATACAAGACTGTACATAGAACAGCCCCCTAGCTATCTCCAAGCAATGGTCCGGTTCCAGGCCCAAAAAAGAGAACTTTGTTTTACCACCTCGGCTGGCCAACTGACAATGCCATCGTTATGAGGCCTCAAGACTCGCTCATCAAAGTCTCGCCTTTTCTCCGTGTTGGTACCACAGTGGTGGAATGAGCTTTCAGCAACAGTCAGAACTGCGGAAACACTACCCATCTTCCGGAAGAGACACAGCTCCTCACAGCTCCTCACAATCCACCAAGAGACACAGCTGTTCTCGCCACCTTTTAGCACTCCGAATTAAGTCCTGCACTTTTCATGCTCTTATCTCACTATTCATATATGTGTGTATGTGTGTGTGTGTGTGTGTGTGTGTATACAGTCTCACAAAAGTGAGTACACCCCTCACATATTTGCAAATATGTGAGCATATATTTTCATGTGACAACAATGAAGAAA
>JAODOY010006125.1:0-10048 GCA_025399855.1 Forbesichthys papilliferus | reverse complement strand
GATGGATGGATAAAACAAGGAAATGTGAAAATACGTAAATAAATAAATGTAGAAATACAGAAATAAATAAATAAATAAAATAATGTATTTAATAAATAAATGTAAGAATAAATAAATGTATGTAAAAATATATAAATAAATAAATGTAGAAATGCACAAATAAATAAATGTAAACATACAGAAATAGCCTTTTTTATTACAAACATGTAATTATTTATTCAATTATTGTTACATTAATTTAATTATTTATACTTTTCTTTATTTATATTTTTATAGATGTATTTATTTATTTTTTATTATGGCAGTCCTGGTCCTCCATAGAGGTACATGAGAACATTTCAATTTTCAATTTATTTTATTTATTTATTAACTTGAAGGCACTCATCCTTGATACATGAAGGTATGAAAATACATATATTTCTATGGTGGGGACAGGCACTTCTGTGGTGTAATACTTTTATTTAATTGATTAAAAATATATATTACCAGATTGATGGCTCAAGAATGTATACTTGTTCAACATATGGTTTTACTTTATAATATGAATACATTGTAATAATAAATTATCTTTAAGTGTAATAAAAAAAAAACGTTTCCGTAGCATGACCCAGTTTTGTGTGAATGCTTTGAGAAACTTTACTTGGTTACATCGCTTTCGCTTTTATTTTGAAAAGGCGACATTTCGCCAAACCCGATTGGTGCGACCTCATGACGTGTACAGGAAATAGCCACGCAAGCTACAACAATCATAACACGGTTTGCGAAGTATTTTTCTTTAAGATTTATCTGAATAGTAACACTTTGTTATCTTTTTCACAATCACATATCTTTTATAATCTATCAGACATTAGGATTTTAAAAACATATGTTATTATCATTAATATTATGGAACATGCGACGGAATATGCAGCACCTACTCTGCAAATGGCTGTTCGACACTGATGCGAGATGTTGTGTCTAGTAAGTCTGTGTCATTACCCTGCTTTAATGCATATTCTTTGAATAATCTATGTGTAATATAAACTATTTAACATTGTAATTGCATACAAAATATGGATGTGAAACTTTTTGTGACCTAGGTAGTCCAATGTGTTAATGCCTCTCAGTGATTGAGTATTTGTGTTTAACAGATGACAAGAAGACTATCAAAATAACAGTCAAGCTGGTTATAAACCAGTGCAGTAGTTCTGCGTTGCAACCAGAATGTGATTGCTGATTCCTGCTCCCCAAAAGGCTGGTGTCAAGATGCCTCGTTTAGAAGAGTTTGCTAATGTTGCCCTAAGGGTGCCAAGCATATTGGTGCTTGACCTGCTGTATAAATGTGACATTGACGCTGTAACGGGGCACCTTAAGGCAAAAAATGAAGACATGCTTTTCAAATACAAATATGTCATCTGGAACATGTACTATATTGGTAGGTATTTGATCAAATTACAATAATAATGATAAATCAACTTATACCAATTGAGATTTAATAATACATGAATACGAATTAGAATGTCTTTCTCTAAACCTGATAATTGTTTGTATGTTTTCCATTTTCACATTTTCTCTGCTCCTTCTAGCCTATTAACATCAAACAACATACCATTCCTGTTTATCTTCCAGGTCACCTGATTAATGTGGTTGTGTTGGTTCTGCCACTGAGACATATTGTGACACTCTACCTCCACATCCTGGTCGGCCTGCTTCTATACGTGGGGCATCAGATTTCCAAGTGAGATGCCCTACTATTACTAGATACCCCACAGAGGCACAATCAGTTGTATCCAATGTCCCTAAGCCTGCCAAATACCATGATGCTTTTTGATTGGTGTGTGACTACACATGTAGGAAGGCTAGCATAAAGGCTTCTGGTTTGATGCTTGGTATCAAATGAAGACCTGACCTGAGAGAATGCAGAAAGACCACCTGCTATGTTACTAAACCTGTTCAAGCAGTGTAGCTCCACATATGCGGTTGCTGCATTCAAACTGGTAAACATGGCATTATCAGGTTGGGAGGAGTCTAACTGCGTGTTACAAGCATTCTTCAGTGATCTCTAATGATCAGCAAACTGATAACATCCTTTTGAAGCACTACTGAACTTTTGTTTAAACGTTTGTTAAACCTTGGAATCTGTGGCTTCCTTGCCTCCATATTAAAGATGTATTAAGATGCAAGCTAATTGTAAGCTAATATATTTATAGTCAATCACGTCTGAAGATGCTGATCCGGTTATGGCCTACGAACGTCAGCTAGAGACAAGGCTCTTATTTATTAATATTATTAATATAATAATATTAATATTAGCAGTACATCAGTGTTTCCTGTTGTGTGATGTTGCTGCAGTGCTTTGGGGAGGATGGTCTATTGGAGGAGCTAGTAGTGGACAGAAGATAACAGTGTGCAAATACACAAGTATGCCTTTTGATTTCTCCCTGTCTGTCTCCAGGGATTATGTACGCGAGGAGGTGCATTACGGTTATGAACAGGCCCCATACCTGGATTCTCTGGCCTTAAATAGATTTGTGTCTGCACTGACAAGTATGTACACACACTGTATTATAAAACCTTGAAACCAGTACTAAATTTAAAAAATACATAACAAGCTATTTGTAATAAATAATATTGCTGAATAACTCCAATAATTGTAAATAAAAAGATTATGTTAGGACAGCAATTTACTACAGATGAACTGTATAAATTATACTATTACCATTTCCTCCTTAACATAATTACAATTGTACAACATTGGTAATAATATAATATACAGTATACTGTAATGTTATATTTACAATATTGAAATACTAGTCATTATAAATTACTGATTGCAGTATTTTGCACAGTTCCCTCATTTGTTGTTTTTCTTTTATAGGTCAGATTATTCTCAGCACGCTGTGTGCCTTTCTGTTCAAGACCAGGAAGGTGTGGCTCTTCTCTGCCCATTTGCTCCCCCTGCTGGCCAGACTGTGCCCTGTTTCTCAGGCCACTTTGCTAACTGTGAACACCTTCTCCATGGGCCTAACTGGTGCAGGGATAGCTGTGTTCCTGCTCTCCAATCTTTTTGTGCCATATCGCCTAGCAAGGGCTGCCTATTCAGAGATGCTTCAACTGGAGGTAACAACCATTGAAAGGCCAGTATGTATGATTTAGTGGCATCTTGTGGTAAAGATGCCTTTCCCCTCATTTTCTGAGAAGAGTCTAACTGCAGCCTAGCATGTACACACTATTTACTTCAGCACATACATCTCATTACACGACACATCTCTTGGGATTACTTCCTGGATTAGCATGAGGCTTATGCATGTTAAAGGTATAGTTAGCGATTTCAAGAAAATCAATTTTTTGTCAAATTTACCAAATATTTCATCACAGTCCCCTATTTTACCATTCTCTGTGTATGCTGAAATGATAATCTACACAGACCTCATAAATATGAATACAAACAAAGTGATGAACACCACAATTGTGCTATGTCAAGCAATGGCGTAATTAAATCACGTGGCTGGTTCAAGACCTCACAGCGTAAAAGCAAAACTACGTGGGATACTGCAGTCAACTTACTTTAGAAGTACTGACTTCAAACGCTATTTAACATTTTGGTTTATGTTGATGGACAAAGTAAAAACGGAGATAGGATCATATATTTTTGAGCGCATGTGCCGAGAGGTGTTGAAATATAAGGCAGAGATTTACGTCCAGCAAGTGGGAAAGTTAAGCCGTGCTCAGCCTGTCAGTCAGAAAGCGAGGTTTCTACCTGCATACGCCGTATTTGCGCAGCAGTTTTGGGGCATTATGTACTGTATATAGTTTATAGTAAAACAAACACCCTTCACTAAATATGCTTCTATGCATTTTGTGTGGTTTTTGGGTCCAACAATATGTTGATAATAAAGTATGCCAAAGTGAAAAACAGGTCAGGTCATATGGTGGTGATGTGCTGGAAAATAAATATACCCAAACATAAACGTTTTCTTAAACGGGTATATAAAGGCAGAATCACTCAAATAAAATAATTGCCAAAAATAGCCTCAAACTCCAAAGTAGACCACTGAATAGAAGTATGCATTATGTGAAAAATATGAAAATGTTTTATTTGTTGTTTATATTGTAAATCTTTTCTGTTTGCATTTCATGCTTTGGTGAGCTGAAACCTTTGCACATTTCCTCCACTAGCCTATGGATCCTTTTCACAGAGGTGTTTATAGGGTAACCACAGGTTTACCTCCATAGACATTTCCGATCTGTCAATAATAACCAATCAGATTACCTGATTTTCCTTACAAATGCCTGATAATATGCATTTACACCATTGAAACGGATACATTTGCAAGAAGCATGCTATTAAATAGCTGTCCACTATGGTGACCACCATGCATGAAAGGAGGGGTACCCTGGGTCTCAGCATTAAAGCCTGACCTTAACCATTGAGGGTAAATGAATATGAATGAACCACTAATCTTCCTACTGCAGCTGGTGATCTTTAGCCTGATCAAAGTTAACAGCATTAACGCAGGTCTATAGTACAACCAGAATCTGCCAAACATGTCACCACCAGTGTGATAACAGATCAAATTGCACCTAATACAAATATTATTTAATTTAATTGGAAAACATTTCCATAAACTACAAGACAACAACTAAACACACCACATATAACAAATCAATTTTAGTGGAAATGTGGGGGTCTGAGTTCTAACGTAGGGCCAGTAGATATGAGAACCACCGGTACTCACTCACAAATCACATGTGAGCCTCTCTACCCTCAGGTTATAGAACTGTACAGACTCCTGGCTGTGGGAATGTCTCTATGGAACCAGTTTGCCGTCCCAGTTCTCTTCAGTGTTTTCTGGTTTGTTCTTTTCGTCGTTCAACTGTGCACAGATGCCATGGCAAGCTCAGCTGGCCATCAGGGAGTCATTATTTTTATACTCACAAGGTGTGTGTTTTGATTATACGTACATGTAGTGGGATATGTGCTACATAATTAGCTTTATTGGGGTTTGCTTGGGTTGTAAGATGGTGATTATTTTGCATAATGTGGCAATGTAGCTTTACAAACTAGGTTGCTATGAATGGATGAAATGGATTGATTGTGATGTTGATATCATAGTTGTCAATATGCTGTCTCTCTACTCATGGTGATGGTGTAATTCAGCTATGTGTGTTTGAGTGGTGCATACAATATACTGCTTTAAGTAATACATATTGTATGACCTGCTGTGAGGCTGTGGTTGCATTACCTGCTGTTCCTCCCTGACTCCACAGTGTGTCTGAGTGTTGTGCCACGCCCTACTCCCTCCTGGGACTGGCGTTTGTGGTGTCTTACCTGGCTCTTGGCCTGCTCAACCTATGCAAGTTCTACCTGGGAGGTTATGCTGCTGTTCAGAATGAGAATGTAATGCACAGGTGAGGGTTATTGTTGTTATTATTGTTTATTTGAACGGTTAATTTACTCAATAAATCACAAATGTATCTGAACTCAAACAGGCATCTGAAAATGTTTTGTACAACAACAAAATATGTTTGCAAAGGCATTTATGTTTTGGGTCAAGTTTAAAAAAGAAAATTACTTTTTAAAATAATTTAGATAGAATTTTCTCTTACACCCCAGGTCACTGTGAGAGTTTGTAAACACTATTGTCTCCCCCAGGGGAGTGACCGAGGGGGTCACCATGCTCTTGCTTGCCCTCCAGACGGGTCTGTTGGACATGCAGGCCCTGCAGCGCACCTTCCTCCTCAGCATCATCCTCTTCATTGTGCTGACGTCCACTCTACAGTCCATGATTGAAATAACAGACCCAGTCATTCTGGCTCTGGGAGCGTCTCGCAACAGGTACCCACAGGAGCAGCTAAAGCCTTTGTGTATACATCGAGCATAGGCACCCGCATCACCAAAGGCTCCAATATGTTCCGAGTGCAGGCAATTCACATTTGTTTCTCAAATCAGATAAATAGAGGATTGTCTACACTCATTTGCAAGTGATCAGATCAACAACCAATCTGCATGTGTTGCCGTGATAGCAACATAGGCCTCAGTAACTACGTAGCTATGTGGATTTCCAACGCAGATGCAGGAGAAATGGAGGTGCCCTCCAAACAATCTCGCTGTAAAAATACGCTCTCTGATGAGAGCGGCCAGACTGAGACTAAAAACATTGGGGGATTAAGCAATTACAACAGATTTGCCAGATTTACTGTACACGCCCCATATCATTTCAATGTCCTCTTTCTCGGGTAGGGGGTTGTGTGTGCCACACATTGTACATCACTGCTCTACAGTATACTGTGTGTGCTGCTTTCAGGAGCGTGTGGAAACACTGGCGTGGCCTCAGCATGTGTCTGCTCCTGCTGGTGTTTCCAGGATTCATGGCGTATAAAATCTCCCAGTTCTTCCACATGGACTTTTGGTTGCTCATTCTTGTGTCTAGCTGCATGCTCACATCCCTGCAGGTAGGGGAACTCTGTCGCATTATTCTTCTAATATTAACATTTGTAGTAGTATCATCAGTGTCTTTTGAGTTGTACAGGACGTACAACACTTAAATTTAATTGTGTGTGTACACACACACCGATGAGACAAAATATGATGTACACTCAAATGAAGTTATAAGCCTAGACTATCTCTTCCAAAATGGAGCATGTCAATGTGTGGAATATATTTGTCAGGGAGGCATAGTCTCTTCTCATATTCGGTGTGTTCGATGTAAGGATGGAACGATATACAATATTATCGTTTATCGCAATAAAAATACTGACGATAATTTAGTATCGTGGTGAATATCCATTATCGTGATAATAATTAATATCCTCACATAGGTGAATATTTTCACAAGTGACTTGAAAAAAGCTGTCTAGCTCACTTGCACAGTCCAATTGTATTGATTAAGCCATTTATTTATTAGCCTGCATCTTTCCAGTCAATCACCACCATGGCACCAAGCCTCAGCTTGCCCATTGTGTCCCGCACATAAAAAAGTTAAATCAAATTTGTTGAAACACTGGTTTCAAAACAAAAAGAATCACACAAACAATATACAGTACATATGTGTCATGATAATAAAAATGATTGTTTCTTAAATACATTTAAGATTGAGTGATTCCAGTGTGTTTTAGTGCCATTTTAAGTTTAATTAAAAAATAAATAAACGTGATAATATTATATATTATTTTGGCCAAGATAATTGTGATATCATTTTTTCATATCATCCTATGCCTAGTTGGATGGGGTAGAAATGGCCAGGTGTATAGACTAGGGATGGCACGATCCAGTTTTTTCAGCCTTGATACCGATAGATACCGGCACTTTGGGTATCAGCCTATACAGAGTACCGATTCGATTCCAGGGTTAAATTAAGTTTAAAGTTAAGTTGCAAATGAAATGACAGCCCATCTCTATTTTAGGACCTAGATGCATTTTATAAACCTGCTGCTGATAGTGTGGCCTGGGTAGGTTAGACATGGCTGATGCTTGACAGTAGACCTAGGCATGTAAATTCATTTAATTGGATCAGCCCCATGGATCAGTTACAACTGTCCAATTGTCACCGATACTGATCCAGCTTTTTAAGTCAGTATTTGACCGATTTTCACAGTACCGTATAGGTGCCATCCCTAGTATAGACACAAGTGACCAGGGCTAAATCATTCTGGTCAGAAGTCTGGGTTGGAGCATCTCCCAAAATGACTTGTTGGGGTTTCCTGGCCATTCAACAGTGGTCTGAGGAGGGACAACCTAAGAAGCTGCAACAGGGTGGTGGTGTGGGGTGGGGGGCACCCAAGGCTCACTGATGCATGGGGGCAACAGACCAACACGATGGCTACTGTGGCACACACAGCCTTGTAATGCTGCTACAGAAGAATGCTGCTGTGTATGGGTCTGCATGGGCACAGACCAGTCAGTGTATATATACAGTACATGTTCATACAAGTGGTCTAGCTCACAACCCCACGTACATCTGCAGTATGTTGAGTGAGTGTGTGTGTGTGTGTGTGTGTGTGTGGTTCCAGGTTACAGGCACCATGCTGATATACTCTCTGTTCATGGTGGAGCTGTTCCGCAGCGACCCCATCGACAGCCTGGACGAGGTGATCTACTGGGTGAACGCCGTCAGCAGGGTGCTGGAGTTCCTGGTGGCGCTGTGCGTGGTGGCCTACGGCACGTGGGAGTCGCTGTTCGGCGAGTGGAGCTGGATGGGGGCGTCCATCATCATCATCCACTCCTACTTCAACGTGTGGCTCAGGGCACAGTCTGGCTGGAGGAGCTTCCTGCTCAGACAGGAAGCTGCCAAGAAGATCAACTCCCTGCCGAGGGCCACTGCTCTGGAGCTGCAGCGGCACAATGATGTCTGCTCCATTTGCTTTCAGGTAAGACACACAGGCTGATACAGTGCACATGCTAGTGGTGCAGGCTCTTTACTGGGTCTGTGGAAGCAGAAGCTCACAGCCAAAAGGCCACACTGGGCATTTACCTTTTGGTTTGCCCTCCATCCAAAAACAACATAATTTATCTGTTATAATGTTTTATTAAGACTCATCACTACCAAGTTCTCTACTCTGTTTATATTATGTTCAAATCATACTTTTTATAGTCTGAATACATTGTCTTTGTATTGGCATCCTAACAACAAACTATAAACTGTTAAACACAATGCTGTTGTAAGCTGGGAAGGCTGTTCAGTTTACGTTCGGCTAAAACACTCTCGTGTTTCCACAGGAAATGAGCTCTGCCGTGATTACATACTGTGGCCATTTGTTCCACGGCAACTGCCTTCGCAAGTGGCTGTATGTCCAGGAGACGTGTCCCATGTGCCACCAGTCGGTCCGACCAGCCCCTGGAGAGGCACGGGCAGCTCCACCTCAGAGGGGCGTGGCAGCTTATGTCGAGGCTCAGGAGGGGCTTCACAACACCGATAACAACAACTCACATGAGGCCCAATATAACCTGGGGCCTCCTGGGCCAACAGAGCTCCAAGATGGGAGCGGACACCATGAGGACCAGAGAGCTACTTTACCTGGAGAATGTCATAGGGATGCTGTCCAAGGTTTTTGTTTCAGCTCTACTGGAGACTTGGTTGGCTTTGTTAGTCCGGTGTCACCCATCTCCCCCGGGGGTGCTTCGACGTCGCACCAGCTGTTTGATGAAGGGAAGGGGAGCAGTGAAGAACAAACTGCCTGCAGTGCCAAAAATATAGTGAACATTCTCACCAATAGAGAATCCTATAACTCAAATGAGTTGGGAAAGCAGGATGGCCCATGTGAAAATGGCTCTGATACACGGCTACATGAGGAATCTGAAATGATGCGAATAATTATGAATGTACCATCAAAGATTAATGGCCATCCAGCAGGCAGTGCTGGAGCGCCTATATCAGGGAATACGTTTGATTCAGTGGAAGGTAATTGTGCTTCAACATGTGAAAACAAAGAATTATTAGACATGGCAGAGGGGCATCGGAGTCATTATCAGGAGGAAGGAGACTGCGGACATTCAGACTTCCACAAGCACAGAGAATGACTCAATTTATTACCCCGTGTCTTTGAGGGTGTAGATGTAAAACACCAAATGTGAACTGAAACCCAATTGCCTTCACTATGTGAACCAATAGACAAATAATTATATTATTAATAATTCTATTATGTATGTCTATAAATGAACAAGTGCAGGAGGAATCCTGTCAGGACTGGACATTTGGCTGACTGGTGGAGAATAATGTCTGACTGAAAATTATATTATAAATGTACAACTTTACAGTTATTGTAAAAAACATGAAGCTTTGTGGTTTTGAAGGAACACTATTAAACAAATTCAATGTAATATTAAGAAATGAAACTGGTATTGAGTTTATTTGAATTACATTTGACCTTTACTCTTTATTTATCTAGTGGATGTCATGTTAATTAATGATAATATAGAGCATAATTCCGTTTTGGTTATTTTTTTTACTGTAGTCTGATTTTCAGTATTTCTGTACATAATACTTCCTTTTATACTAGTCCTAGAGTAAAATTACAAATTTGTGAATTTTTATATATACACTGTATGTGTGTGTGTGTGTGTGTGTAT